>JARSSU010001391.1:0-30285 GCA_029619165.1 Eurosta solidaginis | reverse complement strand
CTGTCGACAGGCGCCACGTGTTTGACTTTTGCACTTTAGAAGTGGCATTCCCTGTAAAACCATCACGGTTTAAAGTGTCTGAAAACGATTTGATAAGAATTTGTCCATATCCTCCCACAAACGATCAGGTATGCCAATGGGATCTCCAGCCTCCCCAGTGATAGCTGACATTGTTTTAGATGAACTGCTAACAAGATTCGAGATGGAATCAAAAAGCAAACCCCGATTGCTAACCAAATACGTTGACGACTTATTTGCCATCGTCAAAACGAGCGAAATGGAAAACATGCTTAAACTACTTAATACATATTACAAATCCATGAGATTTACTATGGAAGTGGAGAAAAACAACAGACATTAATAATTAAAAATAATAATAAGTTATACATTGATTGGTATAAAAAACAAACAGCTTCGGGTAGACTTATCAATTGTAATTCCAAACACGCACCCAACACTATTTTGAACACAGCGAAAAATTTTATAAGAAGGGTTCTTAACATAAGTGATAAGATGTTTCACAACAAAAACATAGCCATAATTAGAAAAACCCTGGAACAAAATTCTTTTCCCAGGTCCCTTATAAACAAACTGATTCACAAACATCACACAGCGAACGCCAATAATAATACAACCGAGAAAGGTGATAAAATTTATAAATCAATGACATATATCCCGGGAGTGTCTGAAAGAATCAAGGGTTCAAATTTATATGACAAAGAGAAATATGAAATCCAAAAATACCAAATCATGAGAAATCCAACGTGGTGTACAAAATTCCATGCAACGGCGACGGGTCCCACGTATGCGAACAAGTATATGTAGGGACAACTAAACTTAAACTAAAGACTAGGCTTTCCGCCCACAAATCGAATATTAAATTGAGAAATAATAATCCAGAAAACAAGACAGCATTGGCTGCGCATTGCAAAGACACGGGACACTATCCAGATTTTGAAAACGTAACCATTCTGGAACATGAAAAACATTATAATAAGCGCTTCATTTTAGAAACCGTACACATTTTGAACACCCCTAATGATATAAAAATGAATTTTAAATCAGATGTAGACCATTGTGCACAAACCTACAGAAATTTGGTCTTAAAACAACAACATCACGCTGCTGTCAGTTAAGCACACTCACTAAACTTAAGCTAGAACAATAACTCTAGCAATGCTGAGAGCATAACATACATTAAATACGTACATACATACATATATATATTTTTTTTTAACTTTTGTTGACACATTTTTTTATTGTATACATATGTTTTTTGTTTACACTTGCGGTACATGAAATTGTTTATATTCGCGGGAGTTTTGATTTATCTTTATTTATATTTTTCGCTCTTTTGTTTTTACTAAAATTATGTTGTCATAATTTCTGTTCAGTCGATCATACATATCCATATGTGTAAGTCGTATTTTTGCTACGGAAATGTATGTTTAAAAATGTTAATTGTTTTCTTTTCGTAGATTCTTGATGATGACTTCAGATTGAAGTCGAAATATCGAAAAATAAATATATTTTGAATACTACTAAAAAAGAAGTTTTATTCAATAATCTGGCCTAAAGCTCAATCAAAATTATCAGAACATAAATAAGTTATAATCGCATCCCAATTTGAAACATCGATCTGATGGGTTTTTAAGGATGCCAAACAATTATTTATGTCGCGCTGTAAGGTTTTGATTGAGCTGCCGCACTCGCTATCTATCTTTTTGAGATTAAACAAAATTTGTAGTTGTGAGTTTAGGAGAATCCGTTTATTCTCGTATCTCTCACATAGGTTTTTCCAGGCTGTTTCGAAGCCTTCATTTATCAAAGGACATTTCTTGACAATGTCCTTTGCCTCACCTTAAATCTTTTGGTTAAGGTGGAACAACTTTTCTACTGTGCTTAGGCGACTGTTGTTTTTGTATATGGCCGTGAACAGGTCACGAAACGTCGGCCAAGATAGGTAGTCGCCCTTGAATACCTCAGTATCACAAGCTGACAGGCGGATACTATGTTCGCGCCCGCGTTCTGCTTCAGGACGAACTTCCCTATCTTGCTTCAATTTAGCTTGAAGTTCAGCCATGTTAGACATGCATCGCAGGAATACGGCATATGCCGCTTTATGCTTGATCTTGACCGCTGCAATTTTTTTTGCGTCAAGCGTGTCAGAGTCAAGTAACTCCTCGATGGCGGTCTCTGATTTTTCCCACTTAGCTTGTAACTCTTTTTGCTGTATTGCAAGAGTGTGTACTGTGTGCAGAGCCGCACTAATGTCATTAAATCGGTAGGCTTCCATATTTATGGATTAAAAGTTGTGAATTAAAACAGGGATATAAACTGAAAAAACTGAGCGAATAACCCAACCAACCACTATTAAATACGAAAAAATTTCTTTTATTTATAAATTTTTTTCTGACTGCAGATTATTTTGTGCCTTAAAACAGAGCGCAGGGGCAACACCGATGTGTACTGTGTAAAGTAAGGGAGGGGGGGCATTGCCACTTCAACCTTCAATTTTATTATAAAATAAGTGCGCTCGTTGATATAAACTCGACGAAAAGTGTGAAACCGTGAAATAAATCTTATGCAACAAAGAACAAAACTGCGTAACAAAATTAATTAGAGAAATTAGTGAAAATAATAGTGACGCAAAAGAAATTGAATTTTGCCGCAGTCGAATGGCGTGAATTTTTTTGTGTGAACGTGAGGTTATGTGCACCTCTTCCCTGTCCTGTGTCTGGAGAGCTTTACCGCTGGTGGGGGGGACAGAGCAGATAGTCACAAGGAATTTAAGACAACGTTAATGTGGCGCGTTTGCACTTAATTTTTTTTCGACACTAATAAATTTTCACACTTTTCGCGGTTAATCACAGTCACTACGCGTGTGGCACTTGGAATATATTTTTTAGACGGTTTTATTTTATTTTTAATTTTAACCAAAAAAAATGTGGCAAGAAATATTGCACTTACTTTGAACTTTTTGGTGATTTTTATGGTGCTGATGTGGCAAGATGACTTGATGTGTTGCAGTGGCTTTAGCTGGCTGTCGCTTGCTCAGTGTTTTGCACGCTGGTATTAAATAATAGACTTTCCAAATTTTGTGGTATAGCTGTTGATGGGCAAATGACTTTTCGGATAACTTTTTGTGAGGAATTTTAAATGTGTGCGGTCAGCTATGATACTTTGTTTTGGACTGTAATCTAGGTGCTTTAATTCCTTTCTCGGGAGATAGGACCAAATGTTCGGCCGGGGTGCGTCTGATCCTTGCGAGAGGTGGGCGCACCGGGTCGATCTCAGTGGAAATATGCGTATGGAAATAGAGAAATAAGAAAGTAGACGAGATTTCTCGTTATAATGGATTTAATTTATTATGTGAATATATAAATAACCTGCCGGCTCGAAGGACCAAATGTTCGGCCGGGGTGCGTCTGACTTGCAAGAGGTGGGCGCACCGGGTCGATCTCAGTGGGAATATGCGTATGGAAATAGAGAAATAAGAAAGTAGACGATATTTCTCGTTATAATGGATGTAATTTATTATGTGAATATATAAATAACCTGATTACAATATTACCTGAATATATTGTTGAAAACAGTGGAGATCGCTGGCGGCAGATGTTAGCTGGTTGGCTGTTAGAATCCAAGAGAGCGGCTGTATTGAAGGCGACAACCGTTGATCCGCAAAATCCTCCGTTTTGGAGGGGAAATGCACCCACACATCAACCCCGACATGCATATGCATGAGTGCTGACAAAAGGCACCCATACACGTGCATGTAAATGCACGCACACGCATATGGCGGTGATGGTGTGGGTGGTTATAATTAAGTCGACGCGGAAAAGTTAGGCATCCTGCCTAAACAGTTTGGATTCTGTATTTTTTTGTTGTAATCTCTAATATGTTCTCTGAACCTCTCTTATTTGCCGTCCTCCTTGTCCTATGTAACTATGTTGGCATTCGGAGGTAAGCTTTTGTATGGCGTGGCTGCTAAACGGGTCCTCTGAATTAGTGTTAGTTCTTAGTTTTCGTCCTAGATTGTTCGATGTTTTGAATGCTGTGTTAAAGTTGTATTTTTTAAAAAAGTTTGCCAATTTATATGTTGCTTTTCCAGTATAAGTTATAGTCGTCCAGCTATTATTTTGCTTTTCGTTATTTCTTTTTGGTTCCCCATTTGTCCTTCTGAGCTTATCTAATAGTGCTTTTTTATATCCGTTGTTTGCAGCGATATTATATATGACTTCAAGTTCTCTCCTATATACCTCTTGTGTAAGAGGTGTTCTTTCAAGTCTATGTACCAAGTGCCTTAATGCTGCATTTTTATGCTGTTGGGGAATGATTTGAGGTATTATGTATTATTGTGTCGGTGGCCGTTGGCTTTCTATATATGTCATAGTTAAATCTTTTGGCTTCTTTATCAATATTTATCGTGAGGTCTAGATAGTCGATTCGTCCGTCTTTTTCGGTTTCCATTGTAAATTTTATATTTCCGTGCTGCTTGTTGAGGTACTCCAGTACAAGCTCTTCGTTATTAGTAGTTAAAACGCATATTATGTCATCCACGTATCTAGCATAAAATGGCACGCCTAATTTTGACTTTATCTCCTGTATGTACTTTTCTTCAAGATTTTTCATGATCAGTTCCATAAGAATTGCTGATGTGGGGCTTCCCATTCCAAGACCGTTTGTTTGTCTATATATTTTATTGTTGAATTGAAAATAGTTTTGACGTAAAGTGGTTCTTAGCGTATTTGGGATTTGCATACTTTTCACTTTGTTTTTTGTATTATGAACTATTGTAGAGCTAACTATGTCCAAAGTCTTCGATAGTGGCATTGATGGGTATACATCTTTTATGTCAAATGATACCAATTTGCTGTTCTTTGTTAGCTCTACGGTCTCAAGTTTCTCTATTAGTTCTGGTGTGTTAGCTATTGCATATTCGTTCCTAAGCTCTAGAGTATCTTTCAATATCGTTTTTAAATATTTGGACAGTTTGTAACATGGTGCCTATTTAAAATAAGTAAGGAAGGCTAATTTCGGGTGTAACCGAACATTACCTACTCAGCTGCCAAATTAAGCTTGCAAAACTTTTAAATTACCGTCTTTTAAAAGTGGGCGGTGCCACGCCAATTGCCCAAGATTTTACTAATTTTCTATTTCGACGGACGGACGGACATGACTAAATGAATTTCTTTTTCACCCAGATCATTTTGATCATTTTACGGGGTACCGTTATGCGAACAAAATTAATATACTCTGCTCTGCTCAGCTGAGTATAATTAATGATGCACCTCATTGGCGTGTACGGCTTGTGGATTTTTGGTAGCGCAATCAGTGGAGGAGCCGAAGGGTTCATTTGGACCAATCTATGTGCCATGATGGAGGGTGGGGCCGTGTGTAGAAGTCCACGAAAGTGGGGAAAGCTTCTGACCGCCATTCACCTGGGAATGGCCAGAGCGCTTTTTTGCATGCGGTTCAAGCAGCTCACTACTGCCGGTCGCTTGCGGCCAAGTATCCTCTGGGTAGTCACTAAATATTCGTTTAGCGGTGAGCTAATGTGAGAAGGCGACAACCTGGCTAGGCCACTCTGACATAACCGGTTTAAGGGCTAGCCGGGGGAGATCTCATCGGCAGCGTCTGTACACCTCTAGGTGCGGCTGTAAACGGGAGTCTGTCTTGGAACAAGCGGCTCGCTATATAAACCTGTAAATAATATTTTCACCCCCGCTGAGCGGGTTGTGCGCTGGGCTTGGGACCCGCCACGTACAACCATACTCCAATGAAATATAACAACAAGCCTCGGATAAATACACTCTCTATTGATGACGACCATGGCAAACGTTTGAAGGACAATGAATTGAGGGCATGCACCTGGAACGTCCGCTCCCTGAATGGGATTGGTGCAGATGCCCGGCTGGCTGATGTCCTCGTCAAAGCAAAATCTGAAATCACCACCATCCACGAAATTCGTTGGACGAAGCAAGGAAGAAAGAAGATCAAAAATTGTGACATCTATTGGAGTGGTCATACAAATAATCGCAGTTTCGGCGTCGGTTACGTGGTGGGAGAGAGAATTTGTCGCCAAGTGCTGGCGTTCACGCCTGTGGACGAGCGTCTCGCCGCTAGCCGAATAAAAGCAAAATTTTTTAATATATCATTCATCTGCGCCCATGCGCCGACAGAGGAGAACGACGACGAGGCGAAAGACACTTTTTATGAACAATTAGAACGCACATACGAGCGCTGCCCAGGTTATGATATAAAAGTCGTGCTTGGCGACTTTAACGCCAGGTTAGGCAAAGAAGTTGTTTTTGGCCCTACAGTCGGAAAGTTCACCCTACACAATGAAACTTCTCCTAACGGAATGAGGCTGATTGACTTTGCCGGTGCTCGAAACATGGTCATATCCAGCACGAGGTTCATGCATAAAAAGATACATCAAGCTACATGGCATTCTCCTGATCGAAATATCCGCAATCAGATCGATCACGTTGTGATAGACGGACGGCATGCCTCCAGTGTTTTAGATGTGCGCACGATCCGAGGACCTAACGTCGACTCGGACCATTATCTCGTTGCAGCCAAAATACGCACCCGCCTCAACGCGGCTAAAACCAAGGAACAAAAAACACAAGGAAAGCTAGACGTCGAAAAGCTTCAATCAAAACAGACTGCCAATGATTTCGCAACTCGACTCTCACACCTGCTCTCTGAGAGCACAACTCATCCTGAAGGAATACAGGAGCAGTGGAGCATATCCCCAAAGCACTTCGTACTGCCGCCGAGGAAAAAATTGGTTACTGGCGGCCACGAAAAAGCAACTGGTACGATGAAGAATGCCGCATTGCAACCGAAAGAAAAGACGCTGCCTACAGGGCTACGTTAAAAGCGAGCGCGACAAGAGAAGTGTGTGAACGCTATCGTGAGTTGAAAAGGGAAGCAAGACGCCTTTTCAGGAAGAAAAAAGCATAAGCAGAAAGGCGTGAGTGCGAGGAGCTTGAGTTGCTAGCCACCAGGAATAACGCCCGAAAATTCTACCAAAAATACGGCGACAGACGGAAGTTTTTAAGACCGGGGCAAACTCCTGTATGAATGAAAACGGCGACCTTGTAACTGATGTGCAGATAGTGCTTAGATTATGGAAGGAATACTTCTCTGCTCTCCTAAATGGAGGCAGCAATTCACCACGCAGAGATGAAGAACCCGATCCCGCAATCGATGATGATGGAATATATGTCCCCCCGCCCGATTATGACGAAGTTAGAATAGCAATAACAAGATCGAAAAACAACAAGGCCGTGGGCGCTGATGGATTGCCTGCGGAGCTATTCAAGTACGGCGGCGAGGAGTTGGTAAGGCGCATGCAGCAACTTCTTAGCAAAGTATGGGCGGACGAGTGCATGCCCGACGGTTGCAATCTAAGTATTCTTTGCCCAGTCCACAAGAAGGGGGATACTGCAAAATGCACCAACTATCGTGGAATCAGCCTTCTTAATATCGCATATAAGGTCCTTTCAATTGTATTGTGCGAAAGATTGAAGCCCACCGTGAACCGGCTGATTGGACCTTATCAGTGCGGCTTCAGATCTGGTAAATCTACCATCGACCAGATTTTCACAATGCGCCAAATCTTGGAAAAACCCCGTGATTAGAGAATCGACACACATCACCTCTTCGTCGACTTTTAAAGCCGCCTATATGCCGCTATGTCTGAAATCAGTTTCCACACAAAACTTATACGGCTGTGCAAAATGACGTTGAGCAACATCATCAGCTTAGACAGAATTGGGAAGGACCTCTCCGAGCCGTTCGAATCTAAACCAGGTTTCAGACAGGGTGACCCCCTATCGTGCGATTTCTTTAATTTGATGCTGGAGAAAATTATACTAGCTGCAGAACTTAACCGCACTGGAACAATATACTATAAAAGCGTGCAATTACTGGCATATGCTGATGACATTGATATCATCGGCCTAAACACCCGCGCTGTTAGTTCTGCTTACCCCAAACTGGAAAAAGAAGCGGTAAAGATGGGTTTGATGGTTAATGAGGACGCGTTGGCGATGGCGAGTACCGAAGAAGATTTAATGATGAGCTGTACGAGCTATACGCAGACATCAACATAGTCCAGCGAATTAAAACGTAGCGGCTGCGCTGGCTGGGCCATGTTATTCGAATGAAAGATGATGCTCCGGCCAAGAAAGTGTTTCTATCGCAACCCGCCTATGGAAGCAGAGGTAGAGGGCGGCCCCCACTCCGTTGGAAAGACCAGGTGGAAAACGATTTAAACTCCCTTGGTGTGACCAATTTGCACCGGTTGGCGGAGCGAAGGAGCGACTGGCGCGCCTTGTTGGACGGCCATAACCTTTAGACGGTTAAGCGCCAATTAAGTAAGTAAGTAAGTATGTGCCATGATAGAATCTACTATATTTGTTGCATTTTTATAGCAACTTTGATTTGTTTTTGGTATTTATCTGTGGAACCCTCTCTTATTCTACGACATTTCAATTCCTCTATGAGATCTTCGGTTTTGGATATATATTTCTCTTTTTCGATTAGCACAGTGGTGTTTCCTTTGTCCGCTTTCGTTGTGACAATATTGTTTTTCCTTAGTTTATGCCGTAGATTTCTTATTGTTTTCTCCTCTGTATTCGATTTTTGTCCTTCCTGTGCTTTCAACTCCTTTTTAATGATTTCCTGCACATGTGTCTTGCATGCTCCTGTTCCTCCTGTGGTATCAATGATATTGTGATCTCAGCATCTACAATCGCCTGCTCCGTTTTTCTTACTGTATTTTGGTCCATGATATTGTGCTTCAGGCCCTTTTTCAGAAGTTGTGCCTCATCCTTCGTAATGGCCACTGTTGTGAGGTTAACGAACTTGTCATGAAACTGGTGAGTTTTTTGGATTTTGTTACCCTCTCGTCATCCTGCCAGCTTGTCCAATTTCCGGTTCAGCGACCTGTATTTTTATTGTAGTTCCTGATCGACCTTTGTCTTAATGCGGTGGAAACATTCCATTATTGCAGTCGTTGGTAGTTCAGCCATTCTTAAATGGATAGATAATAACTCGGTATTTATCTCATCCTTCTTGGAGTATAAGCTTTCCAACTCATATTTAAAAAATCCTTTTCCGCTTTTCTAACTGTTTTCCTGCTAGATTTGGTATTTGCCTCGATCAATTGATTAATGAATGTTTCCGTGTTATAATACTCGCATGAAGTAATTTTTTTAAGGCTTCTCAATTTTGACGTAGGGCTGCTTTTAGTTTTAAATTGGATGGCTTCATGACCTTATATTTTGTGTCCATCTAACTTTTCACATACGATATTCTCAGTATTGGAAAAGAGTAAATCAATTTTATTTTTTGATGTCTCAGTTATACGGGTATCATCTTTTTGATTCATTGAATATGATTTGAGTAGATCAATTAGTTGTATGCTATAAGTTGAGCTATTATTCAAATTGATATTAGAATCACTTACAGGAAGTAAGGAAGGTTAAGTTCGGGTGTAACCATGGTACAATAACCAGGTAAAAGCATCAGAGTTGCATTTTACATGTTTTTTCATTCGAAGGTGGTCATAAAATAGTCGTGTTTTTTAACACGCGCGTATACGTTTCGTTTGCGCGTGTTAAAAAACGCCTATCTTCGCTTAGATAATGCTTAGGAGACCCATCTAGCGGCTGTGGTAAAACAACTAGCTACAGCAACAGGGTGTACCGAAAAGCGGAGACGCAACGCTCTGATGGCCATAGGGTATAACATATAGCTGAATCAGTTGCGATGAATTGTGGACACACATATAATACATAGAATTAGTGTACAGGGTGAAACAAAGACACATATTTCAGTTACATCTGAGTATAATGCGTATTGAAATTTAGTAGGACAAAATTTATACGCAGCAATTTCAGAGGTGTATTTATAGTTTGTCTCTTAGCAGTCAATATAAAGTTTAAGCGTAAACGGATATACGCGTGTTAAAAAACACGGCTAATGTCAAACTTTGTTTATGTTTACATTTTTGGTTTATTTACTTTTGATGTGAAAATTTATTAGGTAATTCTTTACTTTAGCTCACAACTACTAAAACTCGTCCAAAAATATCGGGAGAGGTGTCAAAAGACGCGCTTTGGACCCAGGACCACGAATCCGAAAACGGAAATTGTTTATTTTATTGCTTTCCAGATATATTTACAAAGTTGAAAATTTTCATGTGGCTGTTGTAATTTTGATGGTGTTGTTTACCCACAAAAAAAACTGTGGGTAAAAGTGTTTTGCGTGGATATAGATTTGGTCTCCCATGGTAATTTTTTATAAGCGCGGCCGAAGGCCGCCACCGCAGAAAGGTGTTCTGCGCAAAATTACTATGGATCCCACCCCCGGTTTCGAAGTTACCCGCGGGTCTTTTTTAGGTTTTTCGTTAATATCTTTTGAACGAATTAAAATTTTTATTTTCCTTGCCTTATTTGCCTTCGGATTATTAATACTGATGTCAAGACGCGTCGTTTGACACCTCTCCAGATATTTTTTGTAGCATATTAGCAGTCGACCTCTCAACTAGACTATTACCAGCGCAAAAATACTATGGATTCCACACCCGGTTTCGGAGCGCTCCGGTGCCATTTTTCAGTTTTTGGGAATATTTTTTGACAGAAATAAAATTTCTAATTTTCGCTTTCGGATTCGTCGTCCTGAGTCCAAAACGCATTTTTTTGACACCGTCCGATATTTTTGCACGAGTTTTTGCAGTTGTGAATTAAGTAAAGAATTACCCCGCAAAATCAAGGAAGAGGAAAAATTGGGAAAAAGCTTGTGGCGTTAGCTTCCCTAAAATGGCTTAACTTTTTCGCTCCATTTTCAGGCCTGTGACCTTATTGTGGGAGCTCAGAGAGTAAATTTGATGCCCAACTCCACTCCATCGCTATATTTACCGTCTTTGATGTAAATATTGTTTTCCGAATGTTGTAAGATAAAAAATATAATATAATTTTATGTATGACTTAGCAGTGCTAATCAAGAGTTTGCAAAAAACGGAAGTTGTCTCATCGTCCCCAACGGTCATTCCTACAGTTATCTACCAAAATATTGGACAATACTTTCGCCGCTACAACGTGACGGAAGGACGAAGGAAAAATAATAAAGTCCCTTCTACATGTTCGCTTTTTTTTAAGTGACACCGTTGGAGCGAAAGGTCAATACTTCGCACGGAACAGCGTATAAGCCGTGAAACCCAGACGCAGTAACCTCCCCTAGTTTCAGGGCCACCATTAGTTTAAAAGAGAGAAAATATGCTATACAAGTATACGCAAAGCGGCCCTTATCAGGGCCACCACTAGTCAACAAAGAGAAAAAAAGATGCTAAACAATTATACCTACGAAAAGCTGCCCTTATCAGGGCCACAAACAGTTTGCGAAGAGAAAATATTGCTAGACAATTATGTTTTACATGCTATAGATTTACTTTTGGAATATTTATATCACCCATATGATGACAGAAAAAACTGGAGTATAACCGATACTGGAGTTGAAAACGGGAATATTCCAAGCCGAACTTTTACCGTAGCAGGTACCGATACCAGATCCAACCTAAAGCCGAAATGCTACAAAAGCCCCCTGGCTAGAGCCAGAAGGAAAACGCGGAACCGTAATTGAAGTCGGTACTACAACCGAACTAGTATCCAACACAACGTTGCTTTTTAATTAAAAAAGATTACATCTAAAGAGATGGAGTACATATTCTTCAAAGAAATCTGCACCTCAAATACCGACACGACGAGTTTCCAACGTTAAACGTTGTTATGTATATATGTATCTTCGATATTTATTAGGTTACTGAATTACTTAATTTTTACTTTACAAAATATATGAAATTTTAAAATAAATCAGTACTTATTCATGAACATACTAGTAACTCAGCATTTTATATACAATCTCATCCCAAATTTTCAACATCTCTTGGAGACAGTAACGTTAGCACTCTTACATACATGTATTGAAAATAAGGTCCACTACAAAAAACATTTAGCAATAGCATTTCCCAATATAATTTTAATACTACAAAATAACGACCTTAGGCAGATAAAGTAGGAACAATATAATTCCAAAAAAGTTGTATCTCACTTTACATGAAACTGCTTTGGAATATAAATACATACACTAAAAGATGCATACAATACAAAACGGTCCCTTATTTATATATCATAAACAAAATTAATTTTGCGACCATTGGATATTTTTCAAATCAATTGGTTCTAGCACCATCTCCCATAATGGAGACATTTCACGTAAACGTTCGATATGTTTGATGCAGGTATCGGTAATATAATCAACCTCTTCAATGGTGGTAAAACAGCCAATACCAAATCTATAAAAATTTAACAATAAATTACTTTCAAATTAACTAAACAATTCAGTACGGTAAACTCGTATACCTTATCGAACTATGTGCCAAATCCTCATCAGTTCCAATCGCACGTAGGTTCCAGTGATGCAGATGTACATGCTGAAGCACTAGAGAACGCCACATCTTTTAAGGCCATAAGTAATGATAAATTTAATAAAGCACTATACCTTTGCTCTGGATCACCATTACATACATATAAAATGTGATAATCTTTAAGTGATTCGATCATATAAACGTTTCGACAGAAAATCTATAAATTTCTTATCATATTCCATTTCTTTGAGTGCAAGATAACATGCAGCACCAAATCCAATAACAATAATCCGAAGGCGGAAAAGAAAAATTTTAGCTCGTTCAAAAGATATTCCCAAAAACCGAAAAATGACCCCGGAGTGCTTCGAGACTGGGGTGGGTTCCATAATATTTTTGCGCTGGCGGCCTTCGGCCGCGCTTATAAAAAATCAATCTGGGTGGGTCCAACACCGGTTTGGAGACCAAAACTATATCTGCGCAAAAATGTCCACAATTTTTTTTGTGGGTACAAATATCACCAACATTACAACGCGCACATGAAAATTTTCAATTGAAAATTTTCAACTTCTTTTCCAAATATCTCTTGTCCAAAACAAAATATTTTACTTCCGCCTTCTGATTATTGTTGTCAAGGTCAATGCGCATCTTTTAACACCTCTCTCGATATTTATGGACGCATATTATCAGTGTCATGCTGCCGTATAAAATTACCAAGAGTTGATTCGCTGGAAACCTTGAAGAAGTGATTCAGCTGCTATATGTAAATAAATAATAACAATAAATTAAATATATATAATTTAAAAATCAGCTAATTACCTTTATTTTCCATTTAAAATGCCTTTTTTCCTCCAGCTTCATCAGCAAACCAACTTTTTTCTTTTTTGTTTTGGCTTTGTTGACGAAAATTACATGTGATATTTTTCTTCTTCCATCACTTTTGACAGAAGAAACTGAAAGAACGATTGACAGTTTATGTACAATCGGCAACAACAAAATACACGGGAGGGTTGCATTTTCGCTAATGCTTCTACCTGGTAATTGTACCATGGGTGTAGCCGAACATTACATACTCAGTTGAGAGATATGGAGACAAATAAGGAAAAATCAACATGAAGGAAAATGAACCTAGGGTAACCCTGGACTGTGTTTGCATGACATGTGTATCAAATGGAAGGTATTAAAGAGTATTTTAAGAGGGAGTGGGCCATAGTTCTATAGGTGGACCCATTTAGGGATATCGCCATAAAGGTGGACCAGGGGTGACTCTAGAATTTGTTTGTACGATATGGGTATCAAATGAAAGGTGTTAATGAGTATTTTAAAAAGGAGTGGGCCTTAGATCTATAGGTGGACGCCTTTTCGAGATATCGACATAAAGGTGGACCAGGGGTGACTCTAGAATTTGTTTGTACGATATGGGTATCAAATGAAAGGTGTTAATGAGTATTTTAAAAGGGCGTGGACCTTATTTCTATAGGTAGACGCCTTTTCGAGATATCGCCATAAAGGTGGACCAGAGGTGACTCTAGAATTTGTTTGTACGACATGGGTATCAAATGAAAGGTGTTAATGAGTATTTTAAAAAGGAGTGGGCCTTAGTTCTATAGGTGGACGCCTTTTCGAGATATCTCCATAAAGGTGGACCAGGGGTGACTCTAGAATGCGTTTGTACAATATGGGTATCAAACGAAAGGTGTTAATGAGCATTTTAAAAGGGAATGGGCCTTAGTTCTATGGGTGGACGCCTTTTCGAGATATCGCCATAAAGGTCGACCAGGGGTGACTCAAATTTTGTTTGTAAGATATGGGTAACAAATGAAAGATGTTAATGAGTATTTTAAAAGGGAGTGGACCTTAATTCTATAGGTGGACACCTTTTCTAGATATCGCCATAAAGGTGAACCAGTGGTGACTCTGTAATGTGTTTGTTCGATATGGGTATCAAATTAAAGGTTAATGAGGGTTTTAAAAGGGAGTGGTGGTAGTTGTATATGTGAAGGCGTTTTCGAGATATCAAACAAAATGAGGACCAGGGTGACCCAGAAAATCATCTGTCGGGTACCGCTAATTTATTTATATATGTAATACCACGAACAGTATTCCTGGCAAGATTCGAATGGCTTTTAATTTCGCCCTGCAGAATTTTTTTATTTTCTTCTACTTAATATGGTAGGTGTCACACCCATTTTACAAAGTTTTTTTCTAAAGTTATATTTTGCGTCAATAAACCAATGCAATTAACATATTTCATCCTTTTTTCGCATTTGGTATAGAAGTATGGCATTTTTTCATTTTTCGAAATGTTCGATATCGAAAAAGGGGGCGTGGTCATAGTCGGATTTCGGCCATTTCTTATACCAATACAAAGAGAGTTCATACAAGTACGTGAACTGAGTTTAGTAAAGATATATCGATTTTTGCTCAAGTTACCCTGTTAACGGCCGAGCGAAAGGACAGACGGTCGACTGTGTATAAAAACTGGGCGTGGCTTCAACCGAGTTCACCCTTTTTCACAGAAAACAGTTATCGTCCTAGAATCTAAGCCCCTACCAAATTTCACAAGGATTGGTAAATTTTTGTTCGACTTATGGCATTAAAAGTATCCTAGATAAATTAAACGAAAAAGGGCGGAGCCACGCCCATTTGAAATTTCTTTTATTTGTGTATTTTGTTGCACCATATAATTACTGGAGTTGAATGTTGACATAATTTACTTATATACTGTACTGATATTAACTTTTTTTTTAATTTGACTTAACATTTTTTTTAAGTGGGCGTGGTCGTTCTCCGATTTTGCTAATTTTTATTAGGCATACATATAGTAACTGGAGTACTGTTCCTGCCAAATTTCATCATGATATCTTCAACGACTGCCAAATTACAGCATGCAAAACTTCTAAATTACTTTCTTTTAAAAGTGGGCGGTGCCACGCCCATTGTCCAAAATTTTACTAATTTTCTATTCTGGGTCTTATCGCGTTTTTTTCGATTTTCGAAATTTGCGATATCGAAAAATTGGGCGTGGTTATAGTCCGATATCGTTCATTTTAAATAGCGATCTGAGATGAGTGTCCAGGAACCCACATACCAAATTTCATCAAGATACCTCAAAATTTACTCAAGTTATCGTGTTAACGGACGGACGGACGGACGGACATGGCTCAATCAAATTTTTTTCGATACTGATGATTTTGATATATGGAAGTCTATATCTATCTCGATTCCTTTATACCTGTACAACCAACCGTTATCCAATCAAAGTTAATATACTCTGTGAGCTCTGCTCAACTGAGTATAAAAATTTTACAATTAGACAGTTCACAAGTACTACCTAGGACGTTGAGCAATAATTTATAAAATCGGCATCACTTATGCTAGGAGAGTGATAATCGTGTGTATTGTAACGAATTTACTGCAAATCCTCTTATTTGCAATTTTCTGCTAAGTTCGAATCACGAAACTGTTGAATAAATAACTCCAATATTGAATAATGGAAAAATGGCCTTCATTAAAGTACTTCACAATAACACTTATACTTTGCAACCAGCTTGCTTACTAACCAAACTGACTGATAGCTTAAATGAAACTGATCTATTGCCCGACAGATAGCCTGCTTAACTGAAAACTGCCCATAGCACCTCTACCGCTGATGCTTTTATACTCTGTGATTTCCTCGTGGCATCTTCTAGGCGCTTCCAGAATTTACTTAGTTAGTTATAAATTTCTCAGCTACAACTACAGATGTATAACTTTTATAGCTTCTCTCATACCCCATGCGCTTGAGCGACACTTCCACAATCATAATTGCATACCTTTAGGAGCATTTCAGATAAGATATCTGCATGTGCTTGTGCGTTGCTCTCAGCTGCGTGTACCTACATATGTGTAGACATAATGATTGATTAGTTTATGTAGATACATAATGATTGATCTATGGATGTGCATGCAAGGCGCTGCTTAGCATCGGCTTAGAGATGGCAGCACCCCATAGTTTTGCTAATATTCGTCAATAATATTGTCGAAATCAATTTTACTGGCAATTCGTTTTCTATCGATAAAATAGCCAAGTTCGACAATCTTTCTTGGCCCATTGTTGATCTCGAATAATTCTTAACGAGTTTGAGTTTGCTAAAGCTACGTTCCCACGTAGCGATTGTTACAGGAATCGTCGAAAAAATTCTCAAAGCAGTTTCAACGTTTGGGTATGATGCTTTTAAACCATAGTTTTGAATCATTTGGAGTAGTTCTATAACAGTCGTGGATTCGAGACGATCAGGGATGATTGACAAAGTTGCATGCTTGAAATCTGAAATTTCCTCAATAAATTCTGCGCCATTGATGTCTTTTTCGTATTTGATTGCCAAATCCATCGCTGCTTTTTCACTTCCGTGCTACTCATATTTTTCAAAGACTCGCCAGACAAAAATCCGAAATCATGGCCACATCCATTATCTTTTTATACCTCCAGTCGATTTCAACTATGAACCTATCGACTGCCTCGTTGATGTCAATGCGAAACTTTTGATTATCCAGAATTTCGGGTGCGTCGTCTTCTCCTTCATACAATTCCAATTTTTTCTTCTTCCTTGACCGCTTGCTGACATTGCTTGCTAGTAGACTAGTAGCTAATGCAGTAACACGCCTAAAATTTTCTTTGAATTTTGTGTCGCGAAGTTCTTGTAGTGAATTTTTCAAACCCTGAATCAAATGTGCAGCTTTTTCCAAAGTCAAACTTTTCGTTTGCAAAGCTTTCGTAATGCGATCAACCCGACTTAATATCTGATCCCAGACGTCGAGGAAGAGAAGAGACCTTAAATCAATATTTTTGATCAGATTTTCGCCAGATGATTCGGTGTCAGGATTATTTGGATTGGCGCTTATATCTTGAAGTACTCCAAGAACTACCTCAATTTGGGAATTCAATGATTTTACGGCATTAGCTTTTGATGCCCATCGTGTGTCCGATTGCCCTTTCAATGAAATCTTCAATGTTTTCATGAGGCTGGTCCAACGATTTGTAGAAAGTGAAAAAAAATTTGAAGATGCTTTCACAATTTCGAAAAATTGTTTCATTGCTGCATTGACTGAAGCGGAGTGAAACCTTGCCAAATTGAGGCTGTGACTCGCACATGGTACATAAATCGCGAGATCATTCTCTCCTGTATTTGTGCTTGCACACCACAATTTTTACCCGACAAATTGGCACCATTATCGTAACCCTGACCTCTCACATTTTGAATTTCGAGATTATCCTCTTCTAATTTCTTCATTATATCAGATGCCAATCCTTCTCCAGTTTTTTTTTCCGTGCAAATGAACTCAATGAAACTTCTTCTATAGAGACTTCCCCATTGTCAATGTAGACGTAACGAATTATTTCTGTCAACTATTCGTTGTGAGAGGCATCCGGCGTGCAATCAAACAGTAAACTATAATACTTGGATTTCCTTATCCTTGATAAAATCTCATTCCGAACTTTCTGTCCAATAAATTGATAAACTAATTTTGAATTTGTGGTGACAAATAGTTAACTGCTTCCTTTTATGATCTGAGATGAGCTCTTTTAATGTTTTGTCGTACTTGCTGAGCAGTTCTATGATATCCAAAAACACTCCCCATCCTTGTGTGCTGATTTCCGTTGTCGATCCTCGAAACGCTAAATTGTTTTTGGCACATAACATGATAGCATTTAAAACAGCTCGAAGGATATGACGCCATCGCTCCTTTTTTAAAAGAATTTCTTTTTGCAGTTCGTCATTAATGCATTTTGAGTTCCTCAATCTGGCTTCCAAAGTTTTCCATTGGAGAACAAATTTTCTATGATCTGATGAATTCTCGTGGTCTTCAATACGACCTACACTTTTCCAATCCGAGAACCCTTTATGACGATTGGCGATTGCAGGTATTTGAGATGACTGACATTCAAATAAGCAGCAGGAAAGCAGAATATGGCATTTTTTTTCTCAGAATACATCATCCAATTTCTATCAACAGTTCACCGTTGGGCATTTTTTTCTGAAACCACTGAGGAAGAAATCGACGACCATCCTTTTTGTCGATATTTCTGAAATCGATGTTTTTTCCTAGATCTGGGCCATGCAAAACCAAAGTTATTCTCATGCTATCTGTAATGCACGGCCAGGATGAAGATTCGTTGAAACGGATAACTTGTTGAAGGACAGGAATAATGTCCGCTTGTTTTGATCCTGATTTTTCGATGCTCTCAACAGTATCTGAAGGCGGTATTATACTCAAAGTTTTCTCCGATGTTATCGAAACGTCCAGTTCCGTGGTAGTGACAATAGATGCATCGTCCGATGTTTCTATACTAGCAGGATGAGCTAACGTGCCTTCATTTTCAGACGTTACACTTGGCGTTATCTCTAAAAACTGAGGCTCGTCCAATTTGAGGTTGATTTTAGGATTACATCATTTGATAATACTGTAATAAAATTTAATTTTCAATGTTTCGGAAGGAAAATGAGTCGGGCAATGCACTATGGTTTAAATGACCATTTTCTGCGGCCAAAAGTCGATTTTTTTAGTTCCGAAATTTTGGGAAAATTATATTTCTCTGAATAGTAAATATACCATACATTGCGAATATACATTTTTTTTGTTCTCTTTCAACTCTCGTATAAGATATAGCCACCTGAAGTCAACCGTTTTTTCTAAGTAAATTTTGTGATTATCTAATATATAAAATTCCCCTGTCACGGTTTTAGAGGCTGAACTCCTCCGAAACGCCCTGAACCGATTCTCATGAAATTTTGTCAGCATATTGGGTAGGTATGAGAATCGGCCAACATCTACCTTTTTTTCGCTACGTGTCTAGGGTCTTCAGATCAAAACGTGGACCCGGGTACCGCTAGAAATGTGTTTATATAATATGCATAACAAATGAAGGCTGTTGATGCGTGCTTTAGTAGAGGGTAATTTTTATACCCCTGGGTGACTAAGGTCTCGAGATATAGGCCTAAGCGTGGATTAGGGTAACACTAGGAAGTGTGTTTACATTACGGGTATCAAATTTAAGCCGTGATGTGTGCTTTAGTAAAGAGTATTTTTGATGCCACTGGGTGACTGTGGTCTCGAGATATAGACCAAAACGTGGAGCCGGGTAACCCTTGGATGTGTTTGTAAAATATGGGCTCATGCCCAATGGACGCTGTTGATGTTAGCTTAAGAGCCGTTTTGTCATCTAGCCTTTAATTTTAGCGATAACTTTATCCTGCCTATAAGTGAATTTTCGTTTGCCCAAGTTCTTTTTATATTACCGGGCGGAAAAATTTACCGCAGATCATCTGCCCTTTAAAATTTATTCTTAGATTTAAACGTAAATAAAAAAAAATTATAAAAAACAAGTGCCAGTGAGATTCGAACCGCCGCACTTTGCGTTTTCATAGCACCAACAAGTAGCGGCGACTTAAAATTCAGTTTGAATTAAATATTATTTGAAATTTGTACGCGTTGTAATACGGAATAGTGAATGTTATATGTATTATCAATTTTTCTGTGAAAATATAATGTTAATTTTACTATTATCGTGAATTAATCCTTAGTTTGCAGTGCAATAATTCTTGATTAAAAAAAAATTATATCAAAAAACAAACGTGTACGTGTTTAATAAATATTAGTCTTTTATTATTGTGAAATGTAAGTCACATCGTGAGCAATGAAAACAAACACAATGATTTATGTTTGTGTTTTATGTACAGTCAACAATGCCTGCAAGCGGCATAGGGACCAATTTGAGTCGTCGAACAATTCGAAATAGAGGCCAGGAAAATAGGAGAGCACAAAGATCAAGGGAACAAGTCCAACGAAACAATGCAGATGCGCGTATAAACATGGCGCAGTTAGGTGCATCACAATCACAAGAGAGACGAGATGTACGAAACGAACAAAGACTATTAGAACGGAGAGAAATGCGCAGATTCGTAGTCGACAGACGTAGAACAAATGACCAACAACGCCAAAAAGTTCATCGAGCATTTACATATGATTCATTCCTGCGTCTAGCATTCCAGTATGAGCCCGATATTGAATATTATGCTCATTCAAAAGTGGTAATTGGTGCTATGGACAAGGAATGTCCGCATTGTCATGCTCTGAAATTTAAAAATGAGCCACCTGGGATGTGTTGCGCGTCAGAAAAGTGCAACTAATGATATTGAAACGCCACCTGAACCATTGAACGGTTTTACTTATCGGCACGGATCCAGATTCTAACGTGTTCCTAAAGTCAATTCGAACATTCAATTCATGCTTTCAAATGACATCGCTCGGAGCAACAGAAATAGTTCGAAATACTATTGCAAATGGTCAACAATACAATTCTACATTCAAAATCAGAGGCCAAGTTTACCATAAAATGGGTTCACTGCTGCCAATGCCAAACGAACCACATAAATTTTTACAAATCTACTTCATGGGCGGCGAGGATTCCGGAAGCGCACTTACCAATCGCGTGAATGCAGTTGTCATTATAATAACCTTGATTCATTTTATGCCAGACGCATCGTCAGCGAGCTGGATGCTCTATTGAACAAGCACACCGAATTTTTGAAAATATTCAAATCACACATGCACAAATTACAAAGCGATAATCACGCTATCGTCATTAATCCTGATAAAACACCAGCTGGAGAGCATATTCGTAGATTCAATGCACCCGTTGTTGATGACGTTGCTGGAATCATGGTTGGCGATCGTCCAGGTGCACGAGAAATTGTGATTCGTAGAAGAAATAATAATCTTCAGTTCATTGCTGATACACATCGTTCATATGACGCTCTCCAATATCCACTAATATTCTGGAAGGGACAAGACGGATATTGCATAAACATAAAACAAAGAGATCCCGTATCAGGTACTTCATTGATTATGAATTTGGTCATTAATAATTTAACAAAACAATTCAATTATTGAACGTATTAATTTAAATAAGTTTTTATGAATATATTATTACAGGAGCTGAAACAAACAAGAACGTCAGCTCAAAGGATTATTATGCGTACCGGTTAATGATTAGACGTGGCCTGGACAACGTCATTCTACGATGTAGTGAGCTTTGTCAACAATTCATGGTCGACATGTACGCGAAGATTGAGGGCGAACGACTACGATACTTACGATATAATCAGCTAAAGCTGCGTGCGGAAGAGTACATTCATTTGCGAGACGCTATCAACAACAACACCGACGTCGCCGAAATTGGTAACCATGTCATTTTACCATCATCGTACGTAGGCAGTCCACGTCATATGCAAGAATATATACAGGATGCTCTGACATTCGTGCGCGAATATGGACGACCATGTTTATTTATCACGTTCACATGTAATCCAAAATGGCCAGAGATTGCATCTTTGCTATTGCCTGGCCAAAATGCAATACATCGCCATGACATTACAGCACGTGTGTTCAGACAAAAGCTGAAGTCTTTAATAAGTTTCATTACTAAATTACATGTATTCGGTCCCACACGTTGCTGGCTGTTATTCGGTTGAGTGGCAAAAGCGAGGATTACCTCATGCACACATTTTGGTTTGGTTAATCGACAAAATCCGTCCTGAAGAAATCGATAGTATCATTTCTGCGGAAATTCCAAATCCGTCCACTGACCAACTGCTGTTTGATATTGTTACAACAAACATGATCCATGGTCCATGTGGTACTCTTAATAGTTCATCGCCTTGCATGGCAGATGGAAAATGTACTAAAAATTTCCCTAAAGATTTTACTAATGATACGGTCACAAATGTCGACGGATACCCAATATATCGTCGGAGAAATCCCGATAATGGCGGACAATCATTTATTAAAAATATCAGCAACACAGACATTGATATTGACAATCGTTGGGTGGTGCCATATTCGCCTCTTCTGAGCAAGACATACAATGCCCATATTAATGTTGAGTTCTGCAGTTCTGTGAAGAGCATCAAATACATTTGCAAGTATGTCCATAAAGGCAGTGATATGGCTGTGTTTAGAGTGGAAAATACTAATGTGAATGCTCCTCCAGTGAATAAAAACGGCAGAACTTAAAGAAAGGTCAAATATAAATATAAAATTCTTATGCAAATACGTGGATGATATTTGCTATCGTGAAGAGAAGGGACTTAGATCAAATCCTACATACCCTCAACAAGTACCACAACAAACTCAATTTCACGGTGGAAGTTGAAAATAATGGCAGCATCCCCTTTCTAGACACAGTATCTTCAGAATGGACAATAAACTTGTGCTAGATTGGTATACCAAACCCACTTCATCTGGGCGTTTAATTAATTATCTTTCAGCCCAGCCCTCTAAATATAAAGTGAATACCGCAAAAAACCTCATATACAAAGTGCTGAAAATTTGCCACCAAAAATTCTGGGATAAAAATTTGAAAAAAATCACTAATATATTAATACAAAATAATTACCCTCACACACTCATACAAAATCTAATAAAACAGGAAATGGAACAGATTAAACACACAAAAATCAACAACACTACAGAAAATACCGATGGCAGACCTAAACAATTTTACAGTGTAACATACATACCTAGGCTAACAGACAATTTTAACAAAAGCTTAATCAAAAGCAACAACAACGTATGTTTGGCATATAAATCTAACATAACCCTGTCAAGTATCTACACCAAAACAAAAACCCCGATTCCAACGTCACAACAAAACAATGTAGTTTACGAAATCGAATGTAAGGGAACAGAAAACCAAACATGCAATAAAACATACATAGGAACAACAAAACGTACACTAGGCGTAAGATTAAAAGAACATGCTGCAGACATTAAAAACAACAAAAACAGCACAGCACTATCGCAACATACAACAGCCACTGGCCACATAGCTGACATAAGCAATGCGAAAATCTTAGACAAAGAAAAAAGAGGAAAAGTCAGATTGACACTGGAAAGCTTGCGAATAATGCAAAACAGAAGCCGAACTGTAAACAGGAAAGAGGACACTTATGACATTTCATCCGCTTATTTATTATGTTTATAATTGTTGGTTTTTTCTACTTATGGATCAAAGTCCAATTTGACAAGTATACCTAAACAGAAGGGTATCTAAACATTTTAAATTTTGACTTGAATTTAATTTATTTATTAATTACAACTGTGCATTATGTAAATTATAATTACATATTTATACACATAAATTGTAAGTTTTTTATCTTAATGTGATATTTACACAAAAAGTTCTTCAATTTTAAGTTCTATAATTTTCTATTTTCATGTTTCATGTTCAACGTTGTTGTTTGTGGTGTATTATACTATTATTTAATAAATGCAGTCTGCCCCTGAAGAAGCTAAGAAGATTAGCGAAACGTAGGGCTTGAATAGTGGAGTCCTTTGACTTGCACTAAAGCAAATTTTGGTCATTGCAGCCTATTTCTATTACATACAGATGAAATAACGCTCTACCAAATTGGTCGGTACATCAGCCCCAATGAAGCAGCTTGGCGTATATTTGGTTTTCCAATTCATGAACGGGAACCACCAGTTGTTCAGTTAGCCGTCCATCTTGAAAACGGTCAGCGCGTATTTTTCACGAACGAGACAGCGATTTATCGTGCAATAAATCCACCTAAAACTACACCCACTGAATTTTTTGAATTGTGTAATCGTGCGGATGATTTTGGTGCCTTTGCACGAACATTACTCTATTCACAAGTACCACGCTATTTCACATGGACTCAAACAAAAAAATGGATGCCCCGCAAGCAAGGCTCACTAGTCAATCCAAGACACACTGAGTGCTTTTATCTTCGACTGTTGTTGGTTATGTTACCGGCCCATTATCATTTAAAGATATACGTAAAGTGAATGGGCAACACTATCCAACGTATAAAGATGCATGCCTTGCACTCGGATTGCTCGGAAGACGACAACCAGTGGGAATGTATGCTTGCTGAAGCTGCATTGAACTGTACAGCAATACAAATTCGTCTACTATTCGCTATAGTGTTGACTACATGTTTCCCAGCCCGAGTACATATATTGTCGCATAATCACAAGATTCAATGACTGATGATATATTGCATAAACATCGTACACGGTGCCACGATCTAACCATAACATTCAGCGACGCAATGTACAATGAAGCATTAATTGCTATTGAGGATATTTGCATTGTCATTGCCAAACTTACCACTCAGTCATTTCGGTATGAATTCGCCAAATCGAACTGCATCTGATTTAATGAATACTGAAATGAATCGTGAACTGCAGTACAGCACTGTAGAAATGGCAGCGATTGTTGCCCGCAATGTCCCACTAATGAATGAGGAACAAAGAACCATTATGATCGCATTATGAAGAAAGTCATCGGGCATTGCAGCAACTTTATTGGATGGAGGCAGAGCAGCTCATTCAGTATTTAAGCTGCCACAAAATATTCAGAATAACCCTGACGCAGTATGCAACATTAAGAAACAATCGTCCATGGCCACCGTGCTGAAACAGTGTAAAATTATCAGTTGGGATGAATGTACTATGGCACACAAACATTCGCTTGAGGCGTTGAACAGGTAGGTAGGTAGGTTGAACTGGCCGGTCCATGAGGACCTCACATAGACTGATTGAGTCCGTAGTGTTACCAGAAGTTTGTTTTAACGACCAAACTGAAAAACCCTATCAAAAACCAGGACCTATGTTATAAAATAACTCCGTCCTCTTAGCAAATACTAGAAGCTTCCTAGGACTTAAGCCACTTGCTGCTTCTAGATCTGACAGCTGTATCACTCCTAATAGCTGGAGTCTTAGCCTGGCAAGTGCAGGGCACGAGCACAGAACGTGCTCGATCGTTTCCTCCTCCAACCCGCACTTCCTACATCTGCTATCACTGACCAAGCCTAGTTTAAAGGCATGTGACGCCAGAAGGCAGTGTCCAGTCAGAATACCCGTCATGAGTCTACAGTCCTCTCTTTTTAATGATAGGAGCAACTGTGTTAGTCTAAGGTTGTAAGACCTACACATAATCTTCGACACTTTACAGCCCCGCGCTTGAACCCACGCCTTTCCCGCTTGGTCGATCATGTGCACCTCTCGCCTTCGCTTAATCTCGCCCAATCTAATTGGGACATCTACGGAGCAAGCTTCAAGGGATGCGCCCTTTTTAGCTAGTTCATCCGCTTTTTCATTCCCATCTATTCCCATATGCCCTGGGACCCAATATAGATGTATGCTTCTCCCTGTCCCGATTCTCTCCAGAGACTGCTTACACTCTAACACGCATTTAGATGCTGTGCTATGCGAGATTATTGCCTTAATTGCTGCTTGACTGTCAATATAAAAGTTAACACGGTTGCAGCTTAAGCTATTCTCTTCCAGGGTTTCTACTGCTTTGGTTACGGCTAATATTTCCGCTTGGAAAACGCTACAGTAATCCGGCAGCCTGTAGGATCTGCTTATTTCCGGATCAGCGCAGTATACCGCAGACCCTACTCCTTCCACTACTTTGGAACCATCGGTGTACACATGTATCGCCTCGTCCGCCATTTGCGCACCCTTGCGCCAACCGTCCACCTCTATTGTGGCCTTAAGATCTCCCTCGAAGCGCAGATAGGGAATCATGTAGTCTGTTCGTCTTGTGATTGATGACGCTATACTACTATGGCCATATGGTCGGCGCTCAAGCTGCCCCGAAGCACCGAGCCTGGTTGCGGTCGTTAACGCTTTGTTCTTTGCTACCAGGTCTACAGGTGGGATGTGCAAAATGGCATACAGTGCAGCCGTCGGGGTTGTTTTCAGGGCTCCCGTAATGCTAAGCATCGATAGTCTGCATACCCCCTCTAATTTTTTGAGGTATGTTGTTTTTTGTGTGGCTTTCCACCAAACAAGAACTCCATAGTATAGAATAGGGCTTACAATCGCTGTAAAAACCCAATGAGAAAGAGAGGGCGATAGGCCCCACGTACACCCCAGCATTCTTTTACATGCGTAGAGTGCCGTTGAGGCCTTCTTGACCCTCTCCTCCACGTTGAGCTTCCATGACAGCTTACTGTCTAGGATGATTCCTAAATATTTTGTGCAAGGTTTCTCCTGTAAGGTCACCCCTCCTAACTTAGGCCTGGTCCAATTTGGGACCTTGTACCTCTTTGTAAACAAGACCATATCCGTCTTCTCCGCATTGACTTTCAACCCGACATTAGATGCCCAGGTATGAATATCGCGAAGCGCCCGATCCATCAAAGAACTAATCGTTGGAAGGCACTTTCCACTTATGACAATTGCAACGTCATCTGCGTAAGCCGTAAGTTTTACGGGTCCCTCATCGAATTGCCTGAGCAGTTGGTTGATGACCAGCGTCCACAGCAGAGGTGATAGCACCCCTCCCTGCGGCGTGCCCCTGTCCACTGATTTCGTGGCCTCGTACAATCCCCATTGTGATGTAATCTTTCTGCAATTTAACATGCAGCCGATCCATCTGATTAAGGCAGGATGTACTTTAATGTAATTAAGACCATCCATAATCGCCCATTTTGCAACATTATTGAAAGCCCCGGCAATGTCCAAGAAGACTCCTAGAGCATACTCCTTATATTCCAGGGATTTCTCTATGCTTATTACCACCCTATGCAATGCGGTGTCTACCGACTTGCCTTTGGTGTACGCATGCTGTGTTGTGGAGAGCAGCTTTTCATCCACGTTGGACTTTATGTACACATCTATCAGCCTCTCAAAGGTTTTGAGCAGAAATGATGTTAAGCTAATGGGTCTATAGTCTTTGGAATACATGTGACCGATCTTCCCCGCCTTTGGTAGAAAAGCTACACGAGCAGTTCTCCAAGAGTGCGGTACATGATTCAGTCGTATGCACCCATCGAATATTATTTTAAGCCATTCCACGACCGCCCTACTTGAGACTTGTAGCATGGCCGGGAATATACCATCTGGGCCCGGCGATTTAAACTTAGAAAACGTCTTCACTGCCCACTCGATCTTGGTATCGGTCACCAAGCCCGGCACTACTAGCTCCGTGATCGGAGTGTGAGTGATGTCTGCTGGCTCCTCTAAACCGTCTCCCGATGGGAAATGTGTATCGAGAAGCACCTCAAGGGATTCCTCACTATTACGTGACCATTCCCCGTTCTCTTTCTTTATTAGTCCCTGGACTATGTTTCCCTTTGCTAGGACTTTTTTCAACCGTGCTGTTTCGCTGGAGCACTCTATGTCCGTACAGAAACTTTTCCATGAGTTTCTCTTCGCCCTGGTAATTTCACGCTTGTAGATCCTCAGTAGATCCCTGTACTCGTCCCGACACGCTTCGCTTTCCGCGGTCTTTGCGAGCTTAAACATTTCTTTACCTGTCTTCTTAGAAGACTCAGCTCATTGCTCCACCATGGCGGCTTTGCTTTTCCTCTGAATCTTCTTAGAGGGCAAGCTTTGTTATACGCAGTCATAAGCGTCCTTGTTAGGAATTCATTCGACTCTTCCAGTTCCTCTACATTAGCAACCTCTTTGGGTTGTCCCAGTTTTGTTTCTACATGTTTCTGGAATTTAGTCCAGTTCGTTGACCTAGGGTTTCTAAAGGTTCCTCCCTTCTCTACCCTCTTTAGGGGGATGTTGAAGCTGATATACGCATGGTCGGAGAAGGATGGTCTATCAAGAACCATCCAATCATACCTTGATATATCACGCTCGGAGCTCAATGTAATATCCAGAACATTGCTGGATGTTGGACCAATGTATGTAGGGACATTTCCCCTGTTGGCTATCTGCAAATTGGTTTGCAGGATGTAACAAAACAGAGATTCGCCTCTCTCGTTCGTATCTGCTCTTCCCCACGCATTGTGGTGCGCATTTGCATCTGCGCCTATGACCAACCGCCCTTTGCGCCCTTCCTCCTGTACTAGCCTTTTGCACTCCATCGGTGGGATATTTTTTTTATTTTTTTTTTTTTTTTCTAACACTATGACACCACGGTTTCTCCGAGGGTGCCACAGGGGGTTCACAACAGGACTCTGGGCAGCTACGAAAGGTTTAGTGATATGGCAAAGCAGCCAGCTGACTGGGCCGCGGTTGATCGAAAGGAATCACGTTTTCGAGACAGATGACTACTAAATATGAAGGTGCTGTAGAAAAGGACATTATGTACAATGTGTTCCAGAGGACAAGGACAGAAGTTTTTAGGTCCTTCATGAAAAAAAAATTTAAGGCGCGGATAAACCTCCGCAGAGATCAAGGCCAGAGCTTCGCTTCCAATTTGCGTCGTGCTCCTCTTGATTTTCCCTACAATTGGCAGGACGGGACCTACATGTTTTATGCCGACTCGAACGGCATCTGCAAGGCACATGAGTTTTCACTGAGAGCTTTTTTTTTTTTTTTATATGGAGTTGTGCAGGCGTGATGCCCTCAAGCCGAGCCACAATGAAACCGGCTACATCCTGTCGCACGCGATCGATTTATATAACTATAATAACTTTTTTATGACGAAATACTTGGCCAAACCACTTGCCGAGGAGGCGGGACCCCGTTTCAGAAATTTTTTTTTCTAATTGAAAAACTTTAATTTATAAGAAGTTTGATGTTGCTTTGCCCGTGGGTGTGAACCCAGAGGGAAACGGTAATTAGGTGGTGGCGGAGCCACGGCTACCATCACACCACGGTAGGCCGCAACTTCATTAAAGCTTGCAACAATATTATCTTGAGATTAAGCTGAAGGCCAAAATGTCGTTAAATGTGAAGAGCGCTTGTGAGAAGCTTAGGGCCAGCCATCATAATTAACTAATAAAAACATGGACTTAGGTTGCTACTACACAAATTTACCGCTTTGCATAACTCCATACATCCGCTTAAGATATTTACCAGAAAGACTCAGACGAGTTGGATATTGAATCAAAAATTCAGTTCATCCGTAGTGTGTCATCAAACAGGCTTTGACGGCACTGGGGACGTCGTTTTGAGCTATGCCCTCCCTTATAGCTAAATGCAGCCAAACAGTACTTTGCTACATGAAGAACTTGAAGAGTATGGAAAGGAATACAATCCACTTCTACAGTGATGACCCTGCCGAAAAAAGCTGCTGTGAAGGATCAAAAGTTTGTTCAGCTCTAAAGAATTCGACAGAGTCGCAGGTTTTTGTTGGGACGACTCATTGCATTAATGGCATAGCGCGTATACATGTTATAAGATAGTAAACCAAACGCTTAGGAGCTGAGCTCGACACGTCGCTGCCAAAAGATTTTACATGGAGCAGCCAATTCTGCCAGATGTAAACTTGAGGGTAAATGAAGAAAGCGAATGAAGAAATATAGATGGGAAGAAAATAGCAAATTCGTTCGAATAGTTTTCAACGCGAATTCGAAAACAAAATTAAAGTAGAATGCTAACCCCATAACGAAGGCGTATATTTAAGCTGTTGTCGATTGTAGCGATAAAGAACACCCCGAGGTTTTGGGATTACTACCATTGTTGATGGTCCTTGCCGGATATAGATCCAGTTACGTTCCGGAAACAAGCACCCATTAAGGTACAAGTATGACCTTCTTGGGAACATATTTAATGATCCACAGGGTACCTTCTAGGCTATCCGCAGGCAAGTCCGATGCACGAATTTTAGAGGCTGAAAGGTTTTAAAGCGAACTAACATATTCTGAGGAAAATTTTTGACTGGATGCCATTCAAAAAGAGAATGCCTGGCGATGTGTTAAATGTTTTGGAATGATCTTCGTGTTGTAATTCCGGTACTTGTGTTTTTATATTTCTACTAGTTCTCGAATGAATTTTAGAAGCAAGAACGAAACTGACCACGAAAGGAAAGCAATGTGATCAGAAGCAAGTTTAGCCAGTTAACAGCCAAAAGTTCAACGCTGCCGTGG
>JARSSU010001390.1:0-70670 GCA_029619165.1 Eurosta solidaginis | reverse complement strand
AACAGGGGTGGACCATAATGAAAGGAATGTTAGAGGCGTTAGTGCCACATTGCTTTGTTATTGTTGTTGTAGCGATAAGGTTGCTCCCCGAAGGCTTAAGTTGCTAGCTGACCATCTCGGGAACAATTTATATGGCCACATTAAACCTTCAGACCATCCCTCTCTCCCACCCCCAAGTTCCATGAGGAGCTTGGGGTCGCTAGAGCCTCGTCTGTTAGTGAAACAGGATTCTACGCGGATAGGTGAGGTTGACAATGGGTTTGGAGAAGCTGTATATTGCGTTGGCAACCTGAAGGGTTGCGCTACACATCCCCTTGAATCTGGTATTTTAGTCGCCTCATACTACAGGCATACCTACCGCGGGTATATTCTGACCCCCTAACCCGCTGGGGGACGGGCATACCTACCGCGGGTATATTCTAAAACCCCTAACCCGATGTGGCGTTTTGAGTTGGCTGTTGTTGTTGTTGTTGTAGCGATAAGGATATTGCCGGATATAGATCCGGTACGCTCCGGTACCAAGCCCATCTCAGGAACAATTTGGTATGACCGCATGCGACCTTCTAGGTCATCCCGCCCTCGCACCCCCTACATCCACGAGAAGTTCGGGGTCACCAGAGCCTCACCTGTTAATGAAACAGAGTTCGCGCTCGGTAGGTGAGGTTGACAATTGGGTTGGAGACGCTGCAAATTGCGCTGGCAACCCCTTGAAAGGGTTGAGCTACTCAACCCATTGAGATAGGTCGACTCATGTTGTGAAATCAAAACGTTGACTCATTTAATACGGCTTTATTAAGGCGAGGTAATTCTTTACTTTAGCTAACAACTGCTAAAACTCGTCCAAAAATATCGGGAGGGTGTCAAAAGACGCGCTTTGGACCCAGGATCACGAATCCGAAAGTGGAAATTGGAAATTTTATTTCTTTCGGAGATATTTTCAAACAAAATCGAAAATTTTCATATTGTTGTTGTAATTTGATGATTTTGTTGTACCCACAAGAAAACCTGTGGGTAAAAGTGTATTGCGTAGATATAGTTTTTGGTCTCCAAACCGGTGTTGGACCTAGCCAGGGTAATAAAATTTTTAACTTCCGCTTTCGGATTTGTGGTGCTGGGCCCAAGCCCAATTATCAATCTTACATACGCCAGGCGAATCCTCTTACAAATAAAATTAAATCGTACACATATTTAGCAGGCGAAGCTCTGGCGGTCCTAAGTTTTTTCTTGGAATTAGGCGTGGGGCCGGAATAGCCCATAAGGTTCAATTTGATTGTAGAGGCACCCTGTACCTCTATGTTTGGAGTTTCACATCGCTGCATTCCTGCATTTCTGCAATGTCATTTTATACCAAAACGAAAGACAAGTTTGCCGGCTCGCACATAGCACAAATACATACATACTTTGATAGACATTTTGGGTACGATTTCTTTTTGCATTATAACAACGAATCAGAGGCAAAATCATCATCGTCAAGAACAGCAGCCGACCAGCAAATACAATTTGGAAACTGCATAACCCTGCATACAATTTGGAACCTGCACTGTGCATAACATTTGGAAATAAAAACCTGCATTTTAATTGTTCAGTTTAATAGTTTAATGTGACTTTCATGAAGTGTAATTGTTAATGTTCAAAATAAATGTTGACTTAATGTTATACAAAAGCTCCTAACTTCAATAGCTCGTATGCCTCTACAAAATTCTTTCCAAATTTGCTGTTCTCCAAATTATCTATGTCGGCTAGCTGTAAAACAAAAGCATAGAAGTTGGAGTTGTTGTAAAAAGCCGTAAGTAAGTTGAACAGTTACATGAAAAAGTTTTTGCCATAGACTTGATCACGCTATATGGGCGAGTGAAGATTGACGAAAATTCGAGAATTTACGTTTTGCGGAAATTAGCTGAAATTTGATTTTTGGTACGATTTGCTGATTATGGCGACAGTGGGTGGCAGTGGTTACAACTTAAGATCGCAAGGTGACCAGGTGGATGCAGATGCTGAGAGCATGGATAGTGTGCCAATTGCACAATTTTCCGCAGTTGTTGCCAGTGTTAAGGCATTAACGGATGCTGTGACCCAGTTAAGAGCAGCCACAGAGGAGAGTCAGCGTGACATAGAGCGCCTTCGAAATAACATCACGTCAGAACTGCAACCAGCAGCACCAATGCACCAGGTGAGTGGAACGCCAACTGAATCTTTGCTAGAACGACCCTCCCAAAATATATTGGTAGAAGCTAGTGAATCGACAAAAAAGTTATACGACTTGCCTATATTTTCGGGCACCACGGAAGAGTGGCCTCTTTTCTTGGCTAATTTTAAAGATACAACTGAAGCGTTCCGTTATAGTAATAGACAGAACTTGATGCGGCTACACAAGTGTTTAGTTGGCCGAGCAAAAGAAACGGTAGCTTCAATGTGATATATCCAGAGGATGTGCCAAATGCCATTGCCGAACTTGAGTTTCAATTTGGTCGTCCAGACCTCCTAGTAAGAAGCCAGCTCACCAAAATCCAACAGTTTCCGAACATTGCCGAAAATAAGGTTGAGCAAATTTTGTCGTTTTCAACAAAGACCCGCAATGTCGTAGCGTTTCTAACCTCAGCTAAATGTGAGCACCACCTGAATAACACCACACTCTTAGAGCAACTTGTTACCAAGCTGCCACCTAGCAAGCAATACGAGTGGACCAGACATGCGGTGAATATAAAGCATATCCGCATAAAAGAGTTTTCGCAATGGCTGAGTGATCTTGCCCGAGTGGTTTGCCTAATGCCACAATCAACCATTGCTACGAGAAGTCAACAACCACCACCGCATCCACAGTCCTCGCGGCGCTTAATGTTAGTTGGCAGCGAGCGTCAACAAGAGCATACAGCCAGTTTAAAGTGTTACGTGTGTGATGGGGCACACTCGATTAGCGATTGTCAAAACTTTCATCAGTCAATGAGTGCACGTGATCGTTGGGAAAAGGTGAAAACCTTACAGCTTTGTTTCTCGTGCTTGCGTAAGGGACATAACACATCTAATTGCCGTTCCAAAAAGCCTTGTGGTGTGAACGCATGCCGCCGATATCATCACAAAAGTCTGCATGAAGCTCCGATCTCAAGCTCTACCCCGCCAACAGTTCAAAACAGTGGTGCACCTCAGCCGCTACTTAATTGTAGGGAAGCCATGTACAAAAATAGCCAATTTTTCAAATATGTACCAGTGTCGTTGTTTGGGCCGAATGGTAAAGTAGACACTTATGCCATGATAGACGAAGGATCAGCCATATCCTTACTAGAAGACAGCGTAGCCACGAAATTGGGCCTCAAGGGCCGTAAGCAGCCATTAACGTTACAATGGTATGGTCAAAAGTGTACGACTGAAGAGTCTTCGAAAGTGAGCTTCAATATACGGGGTATAGGTGCACCTGCGACGTACAGCCTCCAAAATATACGTACTATTCGGAATCTCGATTTGCCAACGCAATCCTTTAGCAAAGCGGAGTATAGCCATTTAAAATTTTTGCCATTAGAAGATTACCATCAAGCTAAACCATCATTACTTTTGGGCCTAGACAATACATATTTAAGTGTGCCATCTACAACCGTGCAAGCCAACAGCCGAAGCCCAGTAGCCATTAACACGAAACTGGGGTGGATAGCATACGGTTCAACCCGAGCACCAACTACAATGCCTGTGGTGCTGCATATACGTGAAAAGCACAGTTTGTCATCGCTACATGAAATGGTCACTGAATATTTCGCCGCTGACAATTTTGGTGTCCAAAACGAATCAACTAAGCTACTCGAGTCCGAAGATAATGAACAAGCACGTCATATGCTGGAAGACAACACGCGGCGCATTGGTAAGCGTTTCGAAAGCGGTTTGCTGTGGAAATGCGTTCCGCCAGCACTACCAAACAGCTACGCTATGGCATACAGTCGTCTCTTGGGTATTGAGAAGAAAATGCGTTTGGATAAAGAGTTCGCCACCAGATACAGAGAAGAGATAGCCAAATATATACGAAATGGTTACGCCAGGGCCACTTTCCAAGGACGAAGTAGGTATGCATACATGTTTTAATTGGTATTTGCCTCATTTTGCAGTTCAGAGCCCCCACAAACCGGGAAAAATGAGGATCGTTTTCGATGCAGCTGCGAAGGTGGATGGAATATCCCTAAATTGTACGCTACTAAAGGGCCCGGAACAAGCCAAGCCGTTGCTGGACATATTATTCAAGTTTCGAGAAGGCGCAGTAGCTGTAGCGGCAGACATACGCGACATGTTTTCGCAGGTGGTAATAAAGCAGCCAGACCAATATGCCCAGAGATTTTTATGGCGTAATGGCGATTCCCATCAGCCAGTGCAGCACTACGTTATGACGTCAATGGTTTTTGGTGCGATTTGCTCACCGTGCATAGCAGAGTACGTGAAGAACAAAAACGCCGAGGATTTTCGCCTACAATACCCAGACGCAGCTGCAGCAATCATTGATAGCCACTACGTAGACGATTTCGTATCCAGCTTTCACAACATAGAGGATGCAGATCGCATATGCAAAGAGGTCAAGTTTGTCCACGCTCAAGCGGGTTTCAACTTCGATCGTTTGTTTCTAATATTAGAGAACTTGAAACCAAACTTAACTCGGACTCTAAAGCAATATCTCAACATGTAACGCTAGAAGGGCACAGTAGCTGCGAAAAGGTTCTGGGGATGTATTGGAATACGGCAACTGATTCATTCGAGTTTACATTCAAGTTTCATCGCATTTCAAAGGCAGTACTAGATGAAGAACGTGCCCCGACAAAACGCGAACTTTTGAGCATTGTAATGTCAGTTTTTGACCCTTTCGGCCTTCTCGCCGATTTCTTGTTATTCGCCAAAATACTGATCCAAGAAGTTTGGAAGACTCGCATCGAGTGGGATGAGCTACTGCCACATGAACTTCACCATAAATGGTTTGCTTGGTGGGGTGAGTTCAAACACATCGACGAGGTCAAGGTTGGCCGTTGTTACTCATCTTTGCTACAGTCACCGACATCCGTTCAGCTCCATATAATAGTAGATGCCAGTCAAGTTGCATTTGCTGCAGCTGGGTATTTTCGAGTCGCGAGCTCGCAAGATTGCGACGTTACTTTTATTGCCGGTAAAACCAGGGGCGCACCTCAAAAGCTTCTATCGGTGCCAAGACTGGAATTGCAAGCAGCTGTGCTAGGCGTCCGACTCGCCAAAGCTCATATGTCAAGGTCATAGCATTCAGCCAGATCTGGTCACATTCTGGTCAGATTCGCAAACGGTACTGCAATGGGTCAATTCAAAGGAAAGAAAGTTTAAGCCTTACGTAAGCCATCGTATAGCAGAAATAATATCGTCGTCCAAGCCTTCTCAATGGCGTTGGATACCAACAGACAAGAACACAACTGATACAGCAACTCGTCCGAAATGGCCACCTAAGGTAGAACAAAGTAGTCCATGGTTGAGAGGTCCAAGTTTTCTGCGGGATTCAGCTGATCTTTGGCCACGTACAACCTGTAGCCCCATGCCCGCTCAACTGGAAGAAGAATTGCAGCCGTGCCTCGTAGCACTTGTGGAGGTAAAAGAGTACTTATTGCAGTTTAATCGTTTTTCTTCTTTTCTCAGGTTAAAGCGGGTGATGGCATGGGTGTATCGGGCTGCAAGTAAATTTACACGTCGCAAGCATGAAAACAACGACACTGCTCAGCTGAGTTCAGCATTGACAGCCTCCGAACTGGAGAAAGCCGAGAAATACATCGTCAAAGAAGTCCAACGCGAGGTTTACGCCAAAGAGTTTACACAGCTAGAAAAATCCAAACGCCTTTCTAAGCAAAGCACCATATATGCATTGTCACCATACATAGACGACGAGGGTGTTATGAGGTTACGCGGGCGCATAGACGAGGCTACAGTTTTGCCAGAAAAAGCTAGAAGACCGATTTTGATGCCGTCCAAACACATCGTCTCACAGCTTATAATGCGTCAGTACCACGAAAAATATCATCACCAGAATGCCTCAGTAATTTTGAATGAGGTTCGTCAAACCTATTGGTTTCCTCACGCTAAATCGTTATTGAAAGTTGTGCAAAGAAGTTGTGCGCAATGCCGAATTGATAGAGCCACACCAAAGCCGCCTTTAATGGGTCAACTGCCTGAAGACCGAGTCAGGCCTTACGTCAGGCCCTTTACATACACAGGGGTTGATCTATTCGGCCCATTTAATGTGGCGATAGGTCGCCGCAGAGAGAAGAGATGGGCAGTCATATTCACGTGCCTCACCACCAGGGCTGCTCATTTAGAACTTGCGCACGACTTGTCAACAGATGCCTTTCTTTTAACCTTACGTAATTTTATCAACCGCCGCGGAACGCCAGTACGAATCCGCAGTGACAATGGTACGAATTTTATAGGCGCCCAGAGAGAGCTGAAAGAATCCGAACGCATCTTAGTTTTGAACGCATTTCTAACGACGTTGCCCAACGCGGAATAGACTGGAAATTCAATTGCCCTTCTAATCCTAGTTCTGGTGGCTGCTGGGAGCGCCTCATACAGATCGTAAAAAGACTTTTGCTCAAAATCATACGCGAAGAGGTGCCAAGAGAGGAGACGCTACGCAGCGTACTTATAGAGATCGAAAACATATTGAACTCAAGACCATTAACCGAAGTACCTTTGTCATCAGAAGAAGATTCTCCAATTACACCAAATCACTTTCTTTTGGGGTGTCCCAATTCGACGCAAACGCCACAACCAGTAGACGAAAAACTATGTTTGAAAAAGCAGTGGCGCATAGCTCAAAGTCTCAAAGATCGATTTTGGAAACAATGGACACGGCACTATTTACCACAGTTAATTTTGCGTCAAAAATGGCAGGAAGAAGTTGAGCCCTTAAAGGTGAATGACTTGGTGTTAATATGTGACGCAATGCAGCCGCGTAGCCAGTGGCAGAAAGGGCGAATTACACGAGTGTTTCCAGCCAAAGATGGTCAAGTACGTTTCGCTGAAGTTAAAACAGTGGGCGGGGTACTACGTCGTCCAGCTTCGAAACTGGCAGTTCTTAGATTGGATGGTGAATCCCGAGATGATTCACGGTGGGGCGGGGTGTAGAGGCACCCTGTACCTCTATGTTTTGAGTTTCACATCGCTGCATTCCTGCATTTCTGCAATGTCATTTTATACCAAAACGAAAGACAAGTTTGCCGGCTCGCACATAGCACAAATACATACATACTTTTGATAGACATTTTGGGTACGATTTCTTTTTGCATTATAACAACGAATCAGAGGCAAAATCATCATCGTCAAGAACAGCAGCCGACCAGCAAATACAATTTGGAAACTGCATAAATCTGCATAACCCTGCATACAATTTGGAACCTGCACTGTGCAGAACATTTGGAAACCATGTCATTTTAATTGTTCAGTTTAATAGTTTAATGAGACTTTCATGAAGTGTAATTGTTAATGTTCAAATAAATGTCGACTTAATGTTATACAAAAGCTCCTAACTTCAATAGATCGTATGCCTCTACAGTGATCATATTAAATAGGTCGGCCTAGTACCTTAGTGGTGCTTGGAACGTACCAGATCTATACGCAGCAAAGGACCATCAACATCGATAACACTCCAAAACCTGCCCAAATGACCCCGAGGGTGTCCCCAAAAAGATCCAGAATGACCCCCCAAATGACCCCGGGAGGACGCCGAGGTAGTCCCCAAAACCATCCCGAAATGACCCCGAGGGCGTCCCAAAAACCATCCAGAAAAGACCCCGAGGGAGTCCCCAAAAAGATTCCAAAATAACCCACGAATGACCCGAGGGAGTCTCCAAATTCATCTCGGAATGACCCCAAATGACCCGGGGAGTCCCGAAAAAGGTCACGCGATGACCCCGGCAGGACCCCGAGGTACTCCCCTAAACCATGCCAAAATGACCTCCAAAAGACCACGAAGGAGTCGCAAAAGCCATCCCGAAATGACCCTAGAACCCTAGGAGGATTGCGGGGGAGCCCCTGGAATGGACTCCAATAGACCCCGGAGGATCCCCAGGGTGTCCCAGAAATTACCCCCTAACGGCCCCCAAAAACATCGCGGATACTCCCCAAAATCATCTCAATATTACCCTAAGAAGCTTCAGAACTACATGCGAACTGGTTATATTTTCAGGGCATCTCGATGGTTTATTTTTTATTTTTGAATAACTGAATAAAAACTAATTTTATTGTTATTCCATATTTTGTAAATAATGAATAATAACTCAACTCTTTATTCAAAATTTACAAAAATAAGAATGGGCGTTTATCATCAATTAGAATATTTTGAATAACGAAAAAATTTATTCATTATTCAAGAAATGCTTGAATAAAAAATATCATGTTTTTCATCACTCAAGTTTTCTGAATAATGAATAAAAATTTATTTTTTATTTTTTCGTCAATGGTTATTCAAATTTGTTGATAACGCCCATCCCTGCATGCAACATATAGGGCGAATGGTATATGAGCGCTGATCTAAACATATTCTCCGGTAAGTATACACTCATGTCCATATTTTACTAAACTCATTATATAAAATAATGTGGGATCGAAAACGGCTGTTTTTCTAATTGTCCGACAATATGTAAAAAAAAGTTGGATTCGTAGGTTGGCGTCCAAAATCTTTCATTTAGCAACCATCCTTTATGGTTTCATCCTTAAGTCTAGCCAATTTTGTTATATCCAAATAAATATATCCACTATTTTGGATCACGTTATTCATTCATTCATTCATTCATTTTTATTCATTATTATCTTGTGCAATCTTAAATTTATACAATTCATAAAACAGAAGTATACTTATGTATATAAAATTTGCAAAAGATAACAGTTAATGGTGTTTAGTGTCCAAATAACAGGACAGAGGTAACACCATTTCCTTAAATAACTATAAATCTATGTTGAACATTGTGGGGTGCAATACAAAATCTATGTAATGAAGTAAAAATAGTTACAGAAGTTGAAGAATTAAACAAATTTCAATTTACAAGTGTGCTTACTACGAAAGAAGTACATATACAGAGATAGTGAAAGACAAAAAATATAATGAAAATACTATATTAATTAATTAAAAAATTTGTTAAATTTTTAAAGGGAGACACTTTACGTAACAGGCAACAGAACTTCTATATCATCATGATTCAAACAAAGGAAAGGTATTGAAAATATAGAATTTATATAAAGTAAAAATAAAACTGGACCAAGGACTGAACCTTGAGGGACCCCCAAATCCATCGAACTAGCTGTTCTTAAAGAATTGTCTATTCTGACCCTTTGTATTCTTGTATTTAAATATGATTTAAACCAATCAAGAACATTTCCACGGATGCCAGCTGAATGTAGTTTACTTAGAAGAATATTATGGTCAACCATGTCAAAAGCTTTTGTTATATCAATCAAAAAGACTACCACAATACTTTCTTTCGTCCATGGACTTATACATAAAGCAACATAGGTCAAGAAGAGCATCTTCAGTAGAAGCTCCTGACCGGAAACCGAATTGCATAGGACTGAAATATTTAATTTTTTCCAAATAAGCCATGACCCTACACTTCACAGCTTTCTCAAAAACTTTCGAAATTGATGTCAAAAGTGAAATAGTTGTTCTTATCTTTCCTATTTCCCTTCTTATATAGTGGTATAACAACAGCACATTTCAGATCCGCTGGGAATACTCCTGAGACTATACTACAATTAAATAAATACTTTAAAATGTCAACAACATAGAGAGCAATTTTTTTTACATGCTATTCGAAATATTGTCATTTCCAGATGAATTATTGTTTTTCAAAGAGTTTACTAACCTCAGGATCTCTGTGCCAGAGATAGGGTCAAAAAAGTAGCTACTTCCTGGAGAAGTATTTCCAGAATCAAAATGGTTGATGTTACATGTGCAGCTAATAGGGCTATTATTGGGCAAGGAAGCTTTTCCGATTGTAGCAAAAAAGTCATTAAAGTGATTAGCAACGTCCACTGGGTGAGAAACATCCACCCCGTTGATATCTAAGACAATAGAATTAGCATTGGCGACCGAATTCCGATGAAGGATGTCATAAACCACATTCCTTTCTTTTTAAGGTCACCATATGCAGCTATTAGCCTAATTTTATAAAAAAGTTCCTGACTTAAACGAGTTTCTTTATGCAACCTGCTTGTAAGACGGTTTACGCGCTTCCGGAGACGACTGTTACTGGAATATTTGTAACTTTTAGCTCGTAGTTTATTTTTTAGTTTAATTTTTTTGAGTAAATTATGGTTAATCCAGGGCTTGAGAATCACATCCGAACGCTTTGGAAAAGTTACAGAACTGGATTTACTTAAGTGAGCTTCAAGCGTAGACAAAAATAAATTGTACGCCTTGCTTATGTCCTGTTCTGCGTAAACATTTTCCCACTTTTCATAACGAAGTGATATCAGAAGATCTCTAAAATTAATTTTCTTGACAGCTGTCATCCTCTTACGGTTATTATTACGAATAAAATTTAAACAAGTAATTTGCAGACCGATCATACAATGGTCGGAAACTCCCAGATCAAGGTTTAAAGCCACACATGGGCAAAAAGTAAAATCGTCGAAGCGTCCGTATATATGGTCTAAGCATGTGCCAGAGTCAGGTCGAGTAACACATTTAATAAACGATGACAAACCATGACTTGCCATTAACTCAAGATGATTATCTACTGCAGAGTTGTTGCCGAATAAATCAATATTGAAATCTCCTATAATAACTAGATTTGTTGTTTTAACCTCATCTAAAAACGATGAAAACTCTTCATAAAATCAATGTAAGGGAACAGAGTGAAGTCTGTACACACAAGCGAGGCTCAGTAGCTTATCACATACTTTAATATCTATTTTCATAATATCCGCACTGGTAAGGCAGAGTCGTGTTACCTCGCACTCATACTTGGTATGAATAAAAACTCCAACACCACCAGCTGAGTACGAGTCGTTGGCATTAGCGAAAAAGGAGTAATAAGGAATACGGTAATCATCCACTTCATAGGAGAAAATCCAAATTTCCGATACAAAAACTATATCTGGGAGATAATCAAAGGCCTCCAGGTTTAAACATAATGAATCAAAATTCTGACGCAGACTTCTCACATTCTGATGTACGATAGTTAAAGTGTTTGTTGCTCCTGATAAAATATTTGGTTCGTTTACGACGTTTATGATAGGGCTGTCATCTATAAAAAAATGTCTACTGTTCATTTAAAAATTAATTAATTAAGTGGACAGATCAGCTAGATCTTCAAACGTATTTATTACAACAGCTCTATCATTTTCGGTCTTTCTTATATGTAATCTTGAATTCTTGAACCACAAATACTTAAAGTGTTTCTCCCTTTTAATCTTACTAGCAGCTGAAAATAATGCGCGGTTATAACCGGTTAAGGAGTTATTGATAAAATGTTTTTAATATTGTTGCTATTATTTGGAAATAAAGAAGTATTTAGTTTCTTACGCGCAGTCCTCTTGGCCAACATAATTTTCTTCTTGATATCATTAGATTTGAATTTTATTAGAATATTATGAATAAAATTATTGCCCGACGAAGATTCCCTTACGTTTTTTCGCTTAAAGCTAAATTCCTCTATTTCTTCCTCCGAAACCACTACATCCAATGCATTCCCTGAAAATTTTGTCAACACATTCTTTGGCATTTTCTTTATCTGCAATCGGCACTCCCACTATTTCAACTGTATTTTCTAATAGCTTTTGCTCCTTCCAATTCAATTTGCTTTCCAGCTTTGATACCTTGGTTTTCAATTCTTTGTTCTCTTCCTTTAGCTGCTGCACTGTTGCTAGAAAGTCAATGTTCATTTGCTTAAGGTTGAGAATCTCTTCGTACAGAAGTTGAAGAGTTACATTGTTGTCACTGCTTGTTGCTTTGTCCACTTCTTTCTCTGCATTACACTCTGCCTTGCGCTGGTCGCGTGTTGGTTGGCTCAAAGCAGTCGGCGCAAGCAAATGTTTATTGTGACTTTGCGCTATTTGGGTAGTTGTTGTTGCGTTTTGCAATGTTTTCCTTCGCATGACACTGCACTTGTCACATCGGTATTTTTGGTTGTTTACCTTGAAGAACTCAACATCTTGAGATTTTAAGTTCACGCATTTACAGTGAAAGTAATTTTTGCACTCTACGCAATCAATTTTGTTAGCACTATAACGATCGACTTTTTCTTTGCAAATTATGCAACTCATATTGCACTTTAAAATATTAAATACTTCGTTTGATAGACTTTTAAGTGAGCACCCCACGATCACAACCGTCTGGCACGAAGTTTTTTTTTCATTGTTATGGCCATGCACTGATTATTTTGTACATACAAGTACATAGGTGTATGTAACGGTATATCGTGAGCGCTATCTAGGCATATGGGTACATATTTTAGGTGGGTATGTATATGTAATTATCGTGTCTATATATGTATCCGACGAATACCTTGCTGGGGAGTGCGTATTGTTTTACGACAAAACAATATGCTCAAACAATATGTATGAGTAATACTGCTTAGGTTGATAGCTTCACTTCCAACTGGAGCGATTCTCTAAGTTGTCTTTCATCATCATGATCAGTTGTCTTACCAAAGGTGTTATATCCCAGATAAATTTTATTAACATATGTCCATGTACTGAAAAAACGGGCCTAAAGCTGTAGTCATTGGTGTCGTTTGTAGTATCGCTGTAGTCGTATCCCTAACTTAATCAGCTGTTTATCGTTACGACGGTAACCAAAAACAATTGCCAAAAGTAAAATATTGCATACAAATAACTGATAATAAAATTTTACTATGGCAACTCTGATAAAATGCGCACTGGTTTTATGTATACATACTATAGTATAGATAGTATAGTTTCTTTATTCACGCAAATGCTAAATAACATAAGAATATTCGTAGTAAAAAATATAAAAGTTGTATTGCCCCTCTTCATTTACCTTCATTTTAAATTAAATTCTTTCCGACACAATTCCTCTTTAGTACTTTGGCATATGATCCTCTGTGGGTACTCTATGGAGTACTACAGTGAAAGTACTTTGGAAAGTACTCTCACGTATGTACGGTATGGAATACCCAAAAACAAAGCGAGAGTGGGATTAACTACTCCTCTCCTAGGACATCGCAATGTTAATTGGAGCACATTTTTTGTATGAATACAGATTAGTTTTGGAATACTCCTATACTCCCAAAGGAGTATTCCTTACATTATTTATGGAGTACTCGCGTTTTTTGACGGGTGGTTGACTACGATACGGTTACGACCTTAGCGGCACCAATAATCGATTGCATTGATTCTTATAAGGTTGGTCGAATCAGCTGTTATAAGGTTACTGATACGGTTACCGATAAAGCACCAATGGCTGCAGCTTAAGCCATGTGTAGATGTGGTGTAATGCTATTTCTAAACAAAATTAATTTGGTAAAGTCGTGTGCTAGATAACATATGTGAGCAGGTTTTGGTGTATTTTCAAAACTTATTTTTGTCTCTTAAAGTAAACAAAAGCGGTAAATGTAAACTATTTTTTTTTAATTTTTCTGGTGCAGCTGAAATTGATTGTTAAATTGAACATTGTCAACACTTCAATAGTTTAAATTTGTCAACATTTTTTGCAGATTTCTCCTTATATTTGTTTATCGCGGAGTCATTCTGTATTTATATTATCGGAAACTTGGAAGCACTAATTTAACAGCTGACAGAAAAAAGAAAGTTCAGTTGGTTTTATTTGATACGTCATTTGTAAATTTTTTGATCAATTTGTAATAGTTTGACCATCCGTTAATTAATTGTTTTATTAAAAGAAGATTGAAAATGTCTTCTAGTCGTGAAGTGGTGACTTTGCAATTTGGCAACTATTCAAACTATATTGGTGCTCATTGGTGGAATATAAATGTAATTAAAAAATGACTGAAAGTCTCACTATTCCTTGGTAATATATAAAATTTTTTGTAATCAAGTTTCAACTATAATCCCGAATCCGCGCTCTCAGAAGTCAAGAATGATGTGTTGTACAAAGAAGGCGTCAATTTAAATGAAAGTAAATGGTCCTTGCTATTGTTCTTGTTGTTGTAGCGATAAAGACACCCCCCCGTAGGATTTGGGAGTGATCAATGTTGATGGCCCTTCGCTGGATATAGTTCCGGTACGTTCCGGTTATAAGCACCATTAAGTAATTAGACCTACTATCTCGGAAAAGCTTTAATATGACCCCACTGAATCTTCAAGACCATCCTACACCCCACCTCTAGTTCCATGTTGACCTTGGGATCACCAGAGCCTCAGCTTCTAAAGAACAAGGTTTGCCCACAAGTAGGTGAGATCGACAATTGGGTTGTGGAAGTTATAAATTACGCTGGCAAAGGGGTGTGCTACCCAACCCCTGGAATCAGTTGGGTCTTTTATTCGTCTATAGTCGCGAGTATATTTTAATTGTCGTAACCCGCTGAGGGTTCTATTCTTATAGGTATCTAATTTCTGACATCCTAACATTGTAGAGGCAAGTTACGCAATACACACTGCGCCTACTATTGGTTGATTCAGATGGTTCACTAAAACATCTACCACAAGAGGGTGAGCTATATGGTAATAGTATTAAACGCTCAAATGATACCACTGAAAAGGAATAAGTAAAAAACTTAAGGTAGATCCTGAACCTGAGAACATATGTGGAAGTTGTACATCAACCACAAGCTAGTAAACATGACTTTCAAAAAGATCTGGAAAATCCCGTCATCGATATACACGAAAAGGAATATAATTTAGCCGAAAACGTAGAAACATGGACCGATTATCTTTATACGCGCTACCATCCACGCAGTGTGAATATTGTAAATGAATACAAACATGATTCCGGAAAGCAAATATTCGACACATTTGCCTGCGGTGTTCTTTGTGATAAAATTCGGCAATATGTGGAAGAGTGTGACTTTATAAGGATTTCAAACAAAATTTGATGCCTTCAACGGCTTTACAGGATTGGCCACATCATGCTTAGAGCATTTGAATGATGAGTACAGCAAAAATAAATTTTGGATTATCGATATATTCGCCTAGAAATACGCTTTTTGAAAATGCAGATAGGTTTGGTTAAAAATATTCATGCTGTATAAAATTCTATTCCTTGCACTTCTAGATGAACCAATGACCGATTCCATGCGCGTTGTAAATATCGCTTTGGCATTTCATAAACTCAGCGAACAAGCCACCTTATTTGCACCGGTCAGCACTAGCGACCGTGTGTTGTTCATGCGCTTAATTACCAACCAGATAATTTATATCAAACTTCTGCGATACTAGCTGCCTACTTAGATACAATCTCACTGCGGTATCGCCTACATAATGCACCCAGCGCATACTCACTTGACGGTTTTTGCGGTGATATGAATAATTATGGACGCAAATTGGCATTAGCCGCTGTAGCGCTGCCATTCCCTATGCAACACGATCAAGATCTTATCGATTGTTTGGATAAATTTGAAGGTTCTCTCTTCACGTCGCTTACACCAAATTCTAGCATAGGCACTGATTATATAATACAATCACTGCGTTCGTGGTATACCACATGAAAGACTAAAACGTCCCTTGGAACAGGCAAAAGAACATGCGTATGGCTGCCTATAAATGTATTAGTGTATCGGAAATATTTCAACTCTATTTGCAATGTGCAAATCATGCGAGTATGGGACATGTGGCTTCAATATCAATGGCTATGCCTACGCGTATGCCATTTCCAGGAGAAATATTTTCCGACGAAATGACGAAGCTGGGTTTCGCCCTACCACTGAAAAACGACCACCCGCAGAAAAAGTGATATTTGTGCCAACATTGGCCGCAGTTCAGTCTTCTGGCGAACTAGGTGATACCTTGGAAACGTTGCATCGCGTAGCGAAGCGCGTAAAAATAGCAAAACTACATCGTTTTAAACAGCTGGCTTGGAGGAAGATGATTATGTAAATGCGGTTGAGCAACTGCTGTTGTTTAAAGACAACTATGAAGATAACTTTGAATTGTAGCAAATAGCAGAGTTGTCGACTGAAGATACAAGCAACATAAGCATAATATGTCTAATGTAAAGCTTAAAGCTCGCAAATCCGAATAAAGTACGATAGCTTGTAGTACAATAAAACAACTGAGATTAATATAGTCTTAAGAAAACTATTAAGTTGGTTAACATACACAATTCTATTATTATAAGGTTCAGTTAAAGGAATAATAAAATGTCACACTATTTAAAAAATATTTAAACAAAACTTGTTAAAATTTTTTAATGTAAACTAATCTTAAGGGATAGAACAAGAAAAAAGAGAGCCTTCTACTACCGTCTTAGAAAAATGTGCAATGGAAATCCTTTTTGTTATAACGAAGCTCATAGTGGAACAACAAAGGCGGGATTATATAAATGTTTTTAAAAAGTTTTTGGAAATTTCCATGCCGTTCTTCAATGCTCCGAGCCAATGGTGAATGGCTACGTTCAGCCGTGCTTGTACCCATTGGCACCTACGCATTTGACAAATGTTACACACGGGTAACATTTACGTGGCATAGCCTTACCGGCACGGAAAAATGGCTAGAGATAAACCTCTTCAATCCTGAATTCACCAGTCTTCGGGCTGTTATACTTATTGTATTTTTGTCGAGCTGTTGTTCTTGTTGCAACATAACACCTGTCAGACCTTGGTTGGAAGATACTCCCTTTATTACCGCTGTGCAATATAGCAGTTCTAACGTAATTGTGAACATGGCCTGGCGCGACAAATACTATTACAAATATGAATGAATCATAATCAGATAGAGTAACCCCAAGCTTCTCAGAGATGAATAGGGTGGGATAAACTAGAAGGTTTAACGTGGTCATATAAAATCGCTTTTGAGATGTGCGGGCTATTACCTTCATGATGGTTATTTTCAGAGCGTACCGGATCAATATCGGTCTTTATCGTTAATTGAAGAAGAATAAGACTGCTTGTTCGGCTGCGTATCCAAACCGGATAAGTGGACATATACGTAAGAATTGTTGAGATCCGACAAACACAACACTAGCGTTTGATAAACATAGAGTCGGTCGGTTCTTCTGAATAGTCACTCCCCTTGAACCAAGATATTAACCCGCACTTCTTTACATCGCAGAGGAAGAGCAAAAACAATCAGCCCAATTCTAAACGAAAATTCCGTGCGAGTTATTTCCCTTTTCCCATTCCTCGTATTCTAAATAAAAATTCCTTGTTTTTTCACTTCTCCCTTTCCTCCTATTCTGAACAATGTTCGGAAAAGCGGAAACCGGTTATGGGAGAAAAGTAGGTATTATGAATGTGAGGGAGAGGGAGATTTCTCTGCCATTTCATAGGAGTTTTTTCACTAGTTAAATTAAAGGGAATGCATCAAAATAGTTAAAGTACATTGGTTCTTTTAAGAAAGAACACTTATTTCTAGAAATTTGTGCTAAAATATGTATTTAAATTCTACCAAAATATTCTCACTGTTAATACAACAACAACCACAATATTCTTCATTTTAAGTCGAAAAGTATATCATAAGCAACGCAAGATCTCTTCGTATTTGACGCAGCCATCCAGAAATTGCGCAAAGATTTTTTATGAAGGCTTAAATAGATTTTGACATATAACGAAAGGCCAACTCAACTCGACTTGGCCGCCAGAAAATTGCTTTGCAGAATGAAAGCAGGCAAATCCGGCGGATTTGTGTTATCTCGCCGCCTTCTTCTTATGCTTCTCTGTTGCTGTTGCTGTGGGACCAATTCATGACTCATTTCAGTGAATACCACATGAAATGCAATAATGTGCATTTTCTATACCTTATCCTTTCTATACTATTTCCTTTTCTATACTTTATTTCAAACAAATTCGCAACAATAATTAAACTTAAAATTTTTAAACAAAATAAGAAATGCGCAACGAAATTTCAATTGACAAAACAGCTGACTTCGAAAATTCGAAATTCCCATTCCCCAATTATTCTTCTCCCTAGGAGAAAAAAATTGGATGAATTTTTCCGCGGGAATAAAAAATCCGCGAGAACAAAACTCCGCGAGAATATTTAGAATTGGTCTGATTATGTTAAACACATACACCGATCAGGGAATACAAACATACATCGGATTCAAGAAGCCCTACCCCCAGGGACATAAGGCGTTATCTCCGCAAGCACTACGAAGAAATACCGCACAAACACATAATCCAGACGTTTGAGCGAAAATAGCATTTAAAGCCGACAGAGTTATAAACAAAGATCTGGCAACGTCCTACGCCGATAAATGCCCGGCGAAACCTGTTCTCAATGTTATATAACCGAAACTACAGTTGAGGTAAGCAGTCTTCCCACGTAGACGTGCGTCCCTCTAGCATAACTTCGACCTGGATACTGCTGTAGCAGTGCTTAGCCTTATCCAATAGGTGCTACGACTCATAAATTGGAGGCGGCCTCGCGTTTATCATACCTCACTCTGTGCAATATCATATATTTGATCCCGGCATCGACAGCAGGGACAGTGTCTTAGAACGTCAAGGCCTATCTGTCCGGTCAGGCGATGCAAACCTAGAAATCATCAACATCTGCATCCCTCCTGCCACCTGTTGCCCCAGTGGATACCACCCTAATATCAGCGCCTTGCTCACTGGCAACAATCGCATTATCTTAGGCGATTTCAATGCCCATCGCGATCCATGGCATTAAAACTTGCGGGCGGACAGTAGGGGTGAGATGTTGTTGGATCAAATAGAAGAAACGACGTTCTGCACAATAAACGGAGACGCCCCCACACGTATGGTAGGAAGCTGTCACAGTTCACCGGATATTTCAATCGTGAGCGCAGAACTCGTAAACTGCGTCAACTGGCAGCCGATGGTAACATTGGCATCCGACCACCTGCCTATACTTATTTCGCTCGAGCGTACCGCCGACTTCATCGTCCCAGAAAAACGCACTTTCATAAACTTTAAAAAAGGAAAGTGACGAATACAAATCCTTTACAGACAACCGCTTTGCTGCCCTCCCTATCCCGACTGATGCCCGCCAAGAGGATCGTGCTTTCCGCCAGGTCATTGAATCCGCCTCGGCACGTTTCATTCCCGCCGGTGAAATTCCTGAAATACGGCCCCACTTCTCGGTGGAGACCGCAAATTTAGCGAGAGAACGTGACCTTATAAGACAGCTCGATCCCGGTAACCCCCAAATAAGGGATATAAAACAACGCATGATTAACACAAGCGGGCGAAATGGGAGGAGCACCTGAGCGGTTGTAACCTCTCTGCTTTCACATTACAATTGAAAATATGGTTGGTGTCATGTGGGGACACACCGCATGTAGGACATACATGACGTATATCGCGGTTGATTCTGGACAAGTAAGAGTTTAACCTGTTACAGTATCGAGAACACAGCTGGGCCAGAGTGACTCGTGTCTGCCTTGCCAGTGTGCTTCTTCTTCTTCGTGGAGTTTTTAGCGCTATTTAGTTCTAGAAATTCATGCTGATGACTGGCAAGACGCACGTTTGCGATGCAATAAGGCAGCAGAAGGGCTTCCAGTGTGGAATGCATCCGATATCATTTTATCGCCAAACAACAACCTGGATACTATAATATTTTAAACTCTTACTTATCCAGAATCAACTACCTTATGCGCCATGAATGTCCGCATATAATGTGTCCCTACATGACACCAACTATCGTTTCAATTGCAATGTTAATAACACCCATGTCTCTTGGGCTCAACCCTGTTGAAAATGCAAATTTCCTTGAACTTCCGTTAGAGGTTATTGATGACAATTTGTGAATGATCACACCTAGAAAAGCATTTATTCAGATGTAATACAGAAACAACACCTCTAACAGCTCTGCTTAAGCTGCTAGTTTCATTGAACTTTCTTTAAAGAATTTCGATGAAAATTCTACGTCAAGGGTTGCGCCCTACTCTTACAGCTCCTTCACCATTTCCTTGCCAGTGTAAAAGTTGACGCGGCTGAACTTTATTTATTTATTTATTTATTTAAGTTCAGTCTACAGAATTTAATTCTTACAGACTAGATATAGTACGCAGTTAATCAATTAAAAATAGTGTATAATTTTAATTTAAATATACTTATACTATCATTAAACTCAATAACGCTTGCATAGGTATTGCATAATCTAACGCTCCTAGCAATCGGCTCGTTCATGGCGTAATTAGTAGAGTGGAATGTGTCTACCAATAAGCGATTATTTCTTAAGTTACGAGGCGGGTCATATAAATTGACCAAATTAGATAAGTCGTCACAGTGTATGTTATTATTAATGACATTATAAATAAAAAGTATTGAGAAGTATATTCTCCTATCATATAGGGACTGCAAGCCCATTAGGTTCCGTCTACCAATATAAGAAGGAAGATTACCTTGCCACGGTAACTTTCTTAGAGCAAATTTCGTGAAAACTTTTTGAACTCTTTCGATTTTGTTTGAGTGGGTTTCATAGTATGGGCACCATATTAGAGAACAGTACTCTAGTCTGCTTCGAACAAGAGATATGTAAAGAGCTTTTAAAGTGCAAGGATCTCTGAAATCCATTGAATTTCTTCTTCTTTTTTACATACATTTCTATATCACTACCAGGAGGAATATAAGAAACTAAAAGTATTAATGATTTGTTGCTAGTAAATTTAACTCTAACACAGATTTGATCTAACAACCCATCGGATAAATCAAGACTGATTGCGTTACTGCACAAATGTGCTCTTACAGCCAGTAAAACACCACCACCCTTCTCGTGCCCAGTAGCTAGAACATCCCGATCCTTTCGGTACACATTATAGTGATCATCGAAGTATTCGCTTGAAGATATGGCACAGTTTAGCCATGTTTCAGTAATAGCCACGAAGTCATATTCATGCAATCATGTATCGCGACGAGTTTGGCCCGCTTTGGTGCGCATGCCACCAACGTTCTGATAGTATAAAGAGTATTTTGAGCTAATTGATACGTTGATATTTTGCGGCACCACAACATTTATGTTATTGTTGCTGCCTCTCCCCGCTTTTGAAAAAATTTAAAAGGCTGCACTGTTACATTGGCTGGCCAAATTTTAGAGCTTAAGAGCTTATCGCAAAGTATAGTAGAAGTTCCAAGTTTAAAATTTACTCTTCTTAAAGAGTTAGTATCGATACCTCTTTTAATAAGCGCATTACAATATAAGTTTGATGATTTAAATGACGTATGCTTGGAGACGTATTCCACTATATCATTAGCAGTCACTGACGGTTTAAACGAAGCCAAGTGTAACCATTTTATGGGAGAAGCAACAGCAAGTTCTTCGCTTAAATTGCATCCAACAACAACTCTACGACTTTGCATTCTTTGTTGCGCTTTTCTCCCTATTTTTCTTAATGCCGAAATCGGCAGAGCTGGCATCAGCTGTATCACTATCACCCTTTCTCAAATTTTTGTTATGACTGTAGCTTTAGAGCACACAGCATTAGCAGTAGCAGCGAAAGCAGCACCGGCGGCAGCAGCATCAGAATAAGAGCGAGGTGAAACATTCGGTGTGTTAGACGAATTGGAGATAGCTTTAGAGCACGCAGCAGTAGCAGCACCGGCGGGTGCAGCATCAGAGTAAGAGCGAGGTAAACACTCGGTGTGTTAGACGAATTGGAGATAGCGTTGACATTTGCATTTTTGTCATCTAATGATATTGTTGGTGGTTGAATATTGCTATGAGAGCTTGGCTTAGCAGAAGAATGGCTCTCTGTGACAGCCATACCAGATGAACCATTTGACGGGAGATTAGTGATTTGCAACGTTGCTGATTTCGGTTCAATAACCTTCGCCTTAGAGCGCGTCACAATGGCGCCGTCTACAGTAAGAGAATCATTATTGTCCTCTTGCTGGCACTCACCGCAATTAAACAATTTCAAAAATGTGTCTAATGCACTGATATTTCTAAGAGCTTTATCGATTTTTGATTGAGAGAACACAATGGCATAATTGTCACATCTAAACATTATATTTTTATTGTTTTTGAACAAATTTAAAGAACTTGCCGATATGTTTGCACATTTTAAATGAGTTTTAGACTTGCAAAAACCACATTGAAAATGGTTATCTTGCAAACACTGTGTATTACATTTTAGACACGTTTTCATTGTAAACAAAACCTTTAAAATGCGAAAATAGAAAAAGACTCAGAGCGCGAAAGAACACGTCCGTTCGCTACGCTGACTATATAGATTATCACCCACTATATGGAACACTTTACTGATATTATGCACATTTGGTTTTGCTACTTTTTGTCTTGTTACTCTTAAAAATTCTCTGTGTATGATTGTTGTGTAATTTTGTTTACTTATACGGTTCCTTAAAATTTGTTTATACTTGCGGTACTCTAATTGTTTACTTTCCTTTTTTCCACCTTCTTCCAATTATTTTGCTCGAACACCGGATTAGTCGATCATGTATTTCCATGCAAGTAGGTCGATCTAGTGGTATAAATGTATGTATGTATGTGATATAATTAATATATTTCTTTTTATTCTCTTTTCATGTTGTATTTTTAAAAAAGTCTTGAAAAGGACTTCAGATTGAAGTCGAAATATCGACCAAATAAATGCATGAATATTAACATAGTGTTTTATTCAAAAAAAGACCTCGAGCTCACAAAATCCTACATTGTTTAAATAAACAATGCCATCAAAAATCAAAAATTATTAGGGTTGTACTTCAATGGAATTATAATTATTCAATTATAGTCTCAGAATTGGGCGGCAGCAGCCCAAGTTACTTAATCTAGCCTAGGAACAACGTTGATCTCACCGGCAGGTATGCCGCAACCCTTTCAAAGGGATGCCAACCAAAATTATAGCTTCTACCCACCCAATTGTCAATCTCACTTACCCTCGGCGAATCCTGTTTCTTTAGTAGCCGATGCCGAAGTTGCAATGTGGCCATATTTAATCGTTCCCGAGATAGTCGGGCTTATACCTTAATGATGCTCATTACCAAAACGTGCCGCATCTATATCCGGCAATGGACTATCAACATCGAAAACACTGCCCATAACCGTCTGAAGAGGTTCGTTATTGCTACAGCCACAACAATGAAAATTTTTGCATTAACCAGTAGTGCTGGTAAAATAAAAGAGGACAAACAACCTAATTGCCTACTGATCACCATGATCCAATCCAACCTAATAAAACTCGCACAATCTGTTTGGCATTGAGGAATATATTCTTCAATATAAGAAAAGTTTTGCCATTATTGAAATGCTATTATTGTTTTAAACAATACACGAATGGACACTTCACTTAAATATACTGCAGTTGAATTTATATGTTAACTGCCATTTAAGTCTCATTGCATTATTCGAATGGCACTTAAAATACATGCATGCTATTATTGCTAAGCGCCCGTTCCACAAGACGCCGACCCAACTATTCCCAGTTAATGCGATGATGTGCTTAGACGGCAGCAGCTGTGTATCGTTTTTTTCTGTACCGCCCTTGCCATAGCCGCGCTCATCGCATGATTGCGCATCACGAGCCATCAAATAGTTAAGTAGATCGAGAGGTCTTCAATATGCCCCACTCTGGTACGTCTTTATTTCCGTATCTTCATAAGTTGCTTAAGCTTTACATTCGGCATTGGTGTACTTTCGCATTACTCGACTGTTTTTTAAAGAAGCTTTTACAATAAATTTTTGGTTTTGTTGATTCGTTTGTGCTATTACAAAATTTTTATTTTATATATATATTTTTTGTTGTTATTGCATTTTCATCTTACAAGTACATCAGTTCGTCTGCTGTTAGTGAAGTACTAAATAAATGATGAGCCATGAACATGCAATTGCTATGCGCCCACATAGCCAAAATTAATGGCTGGTCGGTGTTGGTTGAATGATAACGACGTTGAAAATTTGGAATTTGCAGTTTGGCATTTCAGTGAATTAATGGCAGGATATGGAGCAATTTTGTTTAGGTTTATAACATTTAAAGTTTTTATCTCTTTGCTTTGAAGATCGATCTCCATACCTCTACACTTCTAAGGCTGGTCTCGTTGCTGCCATCGAAGTACGATAGAGTCCATGAACTCTATATATGCCTAAGTACTTCCAATGGATATAGCTTGGACGAGATCTATTTACTGTAGGTTCATTGAAGTCATATGTTACCAGTACCTATTGATCATACCAATCTTATGGGGCAGATGTTTACATAAAGGTGGATATCTGTATAAATAGATCTTCTTAGTGTCATATCCATGTAGAAGGGAGCGGAAGGTGACTACGTAGAGCTCCTTGAGGCTCGAAAATGGCGCAAGAGAGCTGGCAATACTCTGAATACGAAACGAATAGTACCAGAGTTAGCGAATACTTAGTCTATGGAGAGAAACACTTCTCTGCTTTCTTAAATAGAGACAGCGATGTACTGCATAGGAAAAAAGATCAAATGCTCTCCCGCATGACAATGAAAACGTCAAAATAGCAATAACCGATTGAAAAACAACAAGGCCACCATGATGGATGACCATCCAAAACGGCGGCGAGGAGTTGTTAAGGAACATGCATTAAATTCCATGCCAAATATGGTGGGATGAGTGCATGTTAGATGATTAGATTCTAAGCGTCCTTTCCCTGTCCACAAGAGGGCGCATCCTTTCCAAACTGCGCCAACTATTGCGGAATTAGCATTTCAAGCAACGCATATAAGCTCCTGTCCAGCGTATTATTGTACAAGGATCGAAGCAAAGCGTGAATCGGTTGATTGCACCTTATGAGGGCGTCTTCATATCTGGTAAATATGAAATCTGAAATCGCGAAAGAACTGACACACATCACTTCTTCGTCGATTTATACCTAAGGCATCATCGACAGCATGAAAAGGAGCTACCTATATGCGGCTAATTCTAAATTTGGTTTCCCCACAAAACTTATACGGCTGTGTGAAATGACGTTGAGCAAGCCATCAGCCCAGCTAGAGTTGGGAAGGACCTACCAGAGTCTTTGGAAAGTAAACAAGGTTTCAAATAGGGTGATCCATTGCGATTTCGATAATTTTATGCTGGAGAAAAGTATACAAGTGTACAGATCTTAACAGTAAGAATATTTTTGCAATTACTGGCTTCCGCTGACGACATTGAAATCATCGACCTGAAAAAAGAAGCGTAAATATGGATTTGATGGTGAATGTGGACAGAACGAAGTTCCTGCTGTCATACGGCAAAGAGTCAGCGCGTAAGCATCTTGACAACCATTCCACTCGTGGCAGCCATAGTTCCCAAAAAGTAAACGCCAACATCAGCCTTGAAATGCTACTTTCTACTAAGTAACTAGGCAATTAAAAGGTAAAGTCCTCTTTCGAAAAAAATTAAAATAATGCTCTACAAGTCACTTATCGTACCTGTCGATATCATCGGATGAAAAACTATTGTCATCTTTAACTTTCAGCAAACAGTGCTAAGCAGGGCACTTGGTATTCAAGGGAAACGCTTGAGGTGTTTTCTACACTTTGACGGAGCTTTTCACAATGTTTCTTAAGAATGAATTACGAGTGGTCTCAATGCGATTGGAGGAAGAGTACTTTGAAATTGAGTCTATTTCGAACACCAATTTCAAAAAGGAGCTAAGTCCAAAGTTTGTAATATCGAAGTTGTGAGTACCACTGGGCTTCCCAATTCAGTACCTACCGAATTGTATACACAATTTAATACGTCCACTTATCAGTAAAAAAGGCCTTGAAAAAATAAATTTTGCATTGTCGCTTATAGTGCTCGGTCAGAGTTGTCCTCTTACGGAAGTCCAAGAAAACATGCAGTTTCAACAAGGTTGGAGAAAGAGAAATAAGGGTGTTAGAGGCGATGGTTCCACATTGCAATTTAAAAGATGGTTGCTGTCATGTAGGAACACATTACAAGGGGGGCATTCATTGGGTATGTCCGGGGACAATTTGTGGCACCCGTCTGTCTTCGCGTTTTCTGATTTTTTGAGTTGATCGCCGTTATGATCTATGTGTGCGATATTACGCCACGAGGTAGGTTAACAAGAGCTCATTGTACTGCGGGGTACTACCACTTTGCTGTGGACTGCTTAGGTCGTCGTGGTGTGGTGAATGGGCTGGCCTATCACACAGAAGAATCTGGGTTGAAGTTTAGAGAAATGCAAGATCAACATACTTTAGAAAAATGTTTCTTTCCAAGTGTATTCTTGCCATGAAAAACTTTTCAGTCAAAATTCCTCTGTTTTGCAGATTTCGTTCGCTGTAGGCGTGAAAACGGTAGGTCGCTTCCCGCAAATGTGTAGAAAAAATATAATAATAGTGCGACAAAAATTGGAGAATAAGTTCGGCTTAAGTCCGCATGCCTTGTATTTATTTTTATTTTTACTCTTGGCGTACGCATAATAGAATAGTTATAATCGATACCTACATACCGTCATTTTTTTAGGGAGCGGACTTTTCAACTGCCTACTCAGTCCAAAGTAGCAATTGCTGGTTATAGTGATAATTGACAGTATGTCTAAGCAACAGGAACTGCTCCGATTTCATGGCCCTTCCATAGATAAGCTTTGCTATTAATAAATGAACTGATAACCTAAAAGACACGCTTACGTGAAGGTGGAGGTTTTTCGAATTCAAAAAATACATTTTGTTTTTAAGTAAAATTAATTGTTATGACAGGGGTGAAGGAAATACTATTTATAGAAGAAAGGAGTGGAACTGCAATCAGCTAAAACCAAATACAATTTTTTAGATTAAAATAGTGTTGCATTTTCGGGTATTTAGTTGGTTAAAATATTACAAAAAGTGTTATTATAATCGTTACAGTATTCATTTAAAAAAACTCAAAAATAGAATAAACAAGTAAGTTCGGGTGTAACCGAACATTACATACTCAGTTGAGAGCTATGGAGACTAAATAAGGGAAAATCACTATGTAGGAAAATGAACCTAGGGTAACCCTGGAATGTGATTGTATGACATGTGTATCAAATGGAAGGTATTAAAGAGTATTTAAAGAGGGAGTGGGCCATAGTTCTATAGGTGGACGCCATTTAGGGATATCGCCATAAAGGTGGACCAGGGCTGACTCTAGAATTTTTTTGTACGATATGTGTATCAAATGAAAGATGTTAATGAGTATTTTAAAAGGATGTTTAAGCGACTTAAACTATGAGTTTTTTTCTTTCGTTTGTTTCATAAGCGCTGAAATTCTTATCCGGCTTATGAAATATTCTAAAGACATAGTTTTAGTTTTTAATTTAAAATTGAGGTTCTTCGAGTAGAAGATGGGGTGCCAATACCTCAGAGCCCAGTGCTCGCCTCCACAACTCAGTTTAAAGGGGTCTTCAAATAGAAGATGAGGTGGCTCATTAGAGCGAAACCTCAGAGTTCCCTATGCTCGCCCCAAATTAAATAAATAAAGGTGTACCGATGCTTTGCATTGTCCGTGTTTTAAATACACCATAAACTAAATAAAAATAAAATACAGTCCATTAAAATAATAATTTAAAAAATTATAAATTTAAAAAAAGTGCTTGGTTGCAGCGTGCTTTGAACCCGCAACCCCAACCGTTTGAGTCTGGTACGTCATCCACTGTGCCACGACTCATACGCCTACAAGCACATCAAATTACTCCCTTATAACTCACATTAAACTGCTCGCCCTCAACTGCCCCACGCTTAGCTAAAGGGAGTGGGCCTGAGTTCTATAGGTGGACCAGGGGTGACTCTAGAATGTGTTTGTACGATATGGGTATCAAATTAAAGGAATAAAGGGTTTTAAAAGGGAGTGGTGGTAGTTGTATATGTGAAGGCGTTTTCGAGATATCGATCAAAATGTGGACCAGGGTGACCCAGGACATCATCTGTCGGGTGCCGCTAATTTATTTATATATATAATACCACGAATAGTATTCCTGCCAAGATTCCAAGGGCTTTTGATTTCGCCCTGCAGAAATTTTTCATTATCTTCTACTTAATATGGTAGGTGTCACAAACATTTTATAAAGTGTTTTTCTAAAGTTGTATTTTACGTCAATAAATCAATCCAATTACCATGGTTCATCCCTTTTTTTCGTATTTCGTATAGAATTATGGCATTTTGTTTAATTTTTCGTAATTTTGGATATCGAAAAAGTGGCGTGGTCACAGTCGAATTTCGGCCATTTTTTATACCAATACAAAGAGAATTCAGATAAGTACGGGAACTGAGTTTAGTAAAGATATATCGATTTTTGCTCAAGTTATCGTGTTAACGGCCGAGCGGAAGGACAGACGGTTGACTGTGTATAGAAACTGGGCGTGGCTTCAACCGATTTCGCCCTTTTTCACAGAAAACAGTTATCGTCCTAGAATCTAAGCCCCTACCAAATTTCACAAGGATTGGTAATTTTTGTTCGACTTATGGCATTAAAAGTATCCTAGACAAATGAAATGATGAATTTTCTTTTATTTTTGTATTTTGTTGCACCATATCATAACTGAAGTTGAATGTTGACATAATTTACTTATATACTGTAAAGATATTAAATTGTTTGTTAAAATTTGACTTAAAAAAATTTGCTAATTTTTATTAAGCGTACATATAGTAATAGGGGTAAAGTTCCTGCCAAATTTCATCATGATATCTTCAACGACTGCCAAATTACAGCTTGCAAAACTTTTAAATTACCTACTTTTAAAAGTGGGCGGTGCCACGCCCCTTGTCCAAAATTTTACTAATTTTCTACTCTGCGTCATAAGTTCAACTCACCTACCAAGTTTCATCGCTTTATCCGTCTTTGTATGAATTATCGCACTTTTTCGGTTTTTAGAAATTTCAAAAAGTGGGTGTGGTTATAGTCCGATATTGTTCATTTTAAATAGCGATCTGAGATGAGTGCCCAGGAACCAACATACCAATTTCATCAATTAGCTCAAAATTTACTCAAGTTATCATGTTAACTGACGGACGGACGGACATGGCTCAATCAAATTTTTTTTCGATACTGATGATTTTGATATCATGGAATTCTATATCTATCTCGATTGCTTTATACCTGTACAACCAACGTTATCCAATCAAAGTTAATATACTCTGTGAGCTCTGCTCAACTGAGTATAAAAGCTTTTTTAGATATTAAAGATAAAGCATACCGAATTTTAATTACGAATAATTTTCAGCAAATCCATGCTCCATAAAAACTTATAATTTAAAGAGGCATGTGTGCTGAAGTACTGGTTTCGAAGGGTTCCAAAATGATACCAAAATAGTCCGAAAAGGTCCCGTAATGATCCCGACGGGATATCGGATGGATTTACAAAATGATCCCGGAAGCGTCCTCTAATGATCCCGAAATAATCCAGAAAAAGTCACGAAATTACCCCGACTGAACCCCACGGATACAGAAATTATTCTGTAAATGCCCCCAAATGATCCCGAAATAGTCCCGAAATTACCGAAATAGTCCAGAAAAGTGCCGAATTACCCAGAAAGGATTCCGGAAACTATCCAGAAATGATTATGGAAGGGCCCCCAAATGATCCCGAAAAGTACAGAAATTACCCTGACGGGACCCCGGGCAGATCCGGAAACCACCCAGAAATTATTCCGGGAGGGTCGAAATGATCCCGAAAAAGTGCCCCGACGGGATCCTGGATGAACCCGAAAACAATCCAGAAATGTTTCCGGAAGCGTCCCCAAATTATCCCGAAAGTCCCGAAATTAACCGGACAGGATCCCGGACCGATCCCGAAAACCATCCAGAAATGACCCGTAGGGATCCCACAATGATTCCGAAATAGTCCCGAAAAAGGCTCGAAATGACAGAGACGTACCCCGGACGGATCCCGAAAACTATACAGAATTGATCTCTGAAGGGTCCGCAAATGATTCCGAAATAGTCCAGAAAAAGTCCCGAAATTACCCCAACGGTATCCGGACGGATCCCGAAAACTATCAAGAAATGATCACGAAGGGATCCCAAAATAACCCGGAAAGGCCCGAAATCAGCGAGACGGTATCCCGGATGGATCCCGAAAATCATCCAGAATTTAAGTCTGAAGGGGCCGCAATTGATCCAGCAAACGTCCCGAAATTACACTGACGGGATCCCGGAAACCAGCCAGAAATGATTCCGGAAGGGCCCCCAAATGATCCCGAAATAGTCCCAAAAAATTTTCAAAATTACCCTGACGGGATCCATAAAACCATCTAAAATGATCCCGTAAGAGTCCCGAAATTACCCTGACATAGTCCAGAAAAAGTGCCGAAATTACCTGACGGAATCCCAAGCGGATCCCGAAAACTATCCAGAAATGATCCCGGAAGGGTCCTAAAATGATCCCGAAAAAGTCCCGAAACCACCTAGACGGGATCGCGAACGGACCCCAAAACCATCCAGAATTAATCTCTGAAGGTTCCGGAAATGATCCCCAAATAATCTTGAAATTACCCGGACGGGATCCCGAACGGATCCGGAAAACCATCTAGAAATGATCCCGGAAGGATCCCCAAAAGGATCCGGAAAACCATCCAGAAATGATGTCGGAAGGGACCCCAAATGATCCCGAAATAGTCCCGAAAAATCCCCAAAAATGACCCACAAGTGGTGCCAGAAGGGCCCAGAGCTGACCACAACGGGATTACAAATAAGGTGAAGCTAATTATAAAAGAATGTTAATAAGGCAACAGGCGCGTTGAAGCGAAAGAGTTGCAAACTAACATACAGGTACAGCTTATAAAAGCGTGTTAATTAATAGCGTTTTCTTTTCTGAAATAAATTGTTGCCTAAGTAAATGGTAAAGCCTTAATAGTGTTACTCCTACCCCAGAAAACTGTCAACATTTATAGTGCATACAAAGAACATTTCATCTCACCATATTCACTCATATCACAAATCACACAAGAAGATTGCGCATTGCGCATGTAAACATTAGATCATCTCATTTTTATGGACAATTCTTACATCATATTCCTTTAGCTCTTGTTTTTTCTCTCTTTCTTTCATTCGCTCAAACAATCAACTGTGACGTAGATGCGCAGAACGAAGCAATTTTGAACTCGTGAATGCGCAATCTGGTAGGTGATCTGTGCACTCATATTAACAGAGTATATGTGGAACTCAAGAGCGAATTGAGAGTTTCACAGAGTTGCACTGCCACACCGCCATTTTATACAGGGTAAAAGTGTAACCCTTTTGCGTTGCGAGCAGGCAACAATTTCCCAAAAGAACGAAATACCCCGTAAAGGCGTTGCCTGTTTTTATAATAGAACAACAACCCTTGCGCGGCGTACAAAAAGCGTAACACTATAGCCAGAAAAGAAAACGCTATAAAACAATTGAACTAGGGTGGATAAGGGGAGGAGAAGGAGAGCACCACTGATAGTTTTTCCAAAATTGATCAGATCTCTATCTGTGTGAGCCAGATACCAAAAATTATTGATTTAGGAGAAAATTTATTTAGTTTAATAGCAATTTATAGATTTTGCACCAGGGATGTGTTAGGCTGTGGCGGAGGGTGTCACTGCTCACTTTGCCAGCCTATCTGTGTCCCAAATTTCACCAAAATCCGTGTAACCGTTTTGGCATGATTCAGTCACAAAGACGAAATAATATATTTAAATTATATCTAAGGGGGAGGCGACCGTCACCCCCCTTCCGGAGCAGAGATAGGCAGGTCAGATTCGAGCAAAGTTTTTTCATTATAAGTTACCTAATCTTATTTGAATGAATACATCCGAACCGACTTTCATTTAAAGTGCTTATTTGTGCGTATTTCTACTATTTTTTATGGTTAATGCGTCAAGCGTAATACAAATTCTAAATCAGTTAAACAAATAGCTTTTGATCTACCAAAAGAAAAAAAATTCAAGGTTGTTATGTTTATTCCAGCAAAATGAAATTAGCGCTTATATTTTATTATTTTTCAAAGGAAAATTTAATTGTGCTTAATTCTTCGTTTCTATATTTGTACAGTTGAATTGTGGTATTAACTTTACATAGGTTAAGTGACACGTGTACAATATGACCGTATTTTTAATCCTTTCACGTATATGGGACACCTTTGTCCCAAAAATATTTCCTTGTATAGCAAGAATGCAAGCAATAATTTTTCGTTATAAGTTACTTAATCTTATCTGAATGTATAAATCCGAACCGATTTTCATTTAAAGTGTTTAAGTGTACTAACAAGATTCGAGACGGAATCTACTAGAAAACCCCGCCTACTTACAAAGTATGTAGATGACCTGTTTGCAGCAGAAGCATTAAATTTACAATAGAGATGAAGAAAGATCGTCAACTACTGTACTTGGACACGTCAATCAACAGGAGAAAGAACCTTAAGAAAAGCCAAAACATGCCAAAAGCAGGAGAGGTGGAAATGACCACAAAGGCCTGAAATAGCAGTAAAAGGCAAGGGTATAGCGTAGAGGCGGAGGTATTGGACGTGGATAAACAGCTCGTTGATGCTGCAAGTCTAACAATGACGCTTCTAGCAGGGGAGGGAAAAACGGACCTTAAGATACGGAAAACAGCGGAAAAATGCGTTGCGTGAGCGCAGTGGCGGATAATTTGGAGGGAGGCAAACAACTCAATGGCGCTGCGAATCTTACAGATAGACCTCCAACACAGTAAAGTGGCATCGATCGAGCTCCTCCTGACTCTTAAAGAGGGTTCGTTTGATGTGGCGCTGATGCAGGAGCCATATCTTTCACCTGGAGGAGAGGTTTCTGGACTCTCGCGGATAGAGCGTATATTACGCAAGGACGGATAGCAGGCTTAGAGCTGCAGTCGTGGTAAGGAAACACCTATACTCGTGCATGCTATCTAACTTTAGCACACCCCTGTGGCGTAGGGGAAAGAATATACCCACGGTAGGTATACCGGTCGTAAAAGGCGACCATAATACCATGGGTACCCAATCCATGAGTAAGGTGTTTTACTCGAAAGGTAGCAGGGTGGACGCGGGTATCACCCTGTGGGACCCTAGTCAAGGTCTTTATAAAATTGCTACCGCGGGAGCAGGAGAAGCCAGTGTGATCTGATGCACTGCATCGAACGATGCTTTGTACTCAGGTCTCAGCTCCTGTCCTGGGATGGCCCCCTTGTGAGAGCATCGCGGTGGCTGTGGTTTCAAATAAGAGTTCACTTTATGACACGCTCTGAGTAGACTTGTTTTCCCTTGGGGCGTGCAAACCCAAGGGAATTCGGTCTCTTGCTTGTCACAGTATACCCAATTTCATTGAGAAGCTGACCCTGAGGGGCAGATGAAAGTTTGGTCACATCCCATAATTGTGGCAACCGGAGATGCCGGTAAAATATGATGAAACACGGTTGAAAGATGGTGAGAGATGAAACGTATGTCTATTGCAAGCCGAAAAACAATCGATAATTGTACGAGTGGGCCGGTACTCATCTCGTCTTTTGAGATGCTTGAGGCTGCCTTAGACTGCGTAGCGAATAGAAGGCGTTCGCGGAATGGATGGCCACATCCAAAAATGTGGTAAGATTGATGTTGTCAAATCACTGCAGTGTGGCCGACTGCTGTGCGAAGATGTTGCTGGGGCAGGTACTCGGTCACTTACAGGTCTGTGATCGGAAAAGGTTGGACACATCCCTTTAATTGTGGTAGGAGTGTAATTTGGAGTGTAAAATGGAGCATAATTGTTGCGTAATTGAGTGGAAATTGGAGTGAAATAATAGTAGCAAATATGGAAGCCAAATGTAGCACGATATGGCGCGCAATGTTTGTCAACGAGTGTGGTCTTAAGCGATGTCGAGAGACATTGCTGAGGCGGGCACTCGGCACTCACAGGTCTGTGTGCGGAAAAGGTTGGTCACATCCCTTGATTTTAATTGTGATGGAGTTTAATACGGAGCATAATAGGTGCCAAGCTCACTCTGTTTGTCAACGTAGTGCGGCCCTTAAGCAATATCTAAGCAAAACCAGCTCCGTCGTTAACAATGTTTTACATTGTTGTAACACTGCATGACAGGAAAGGTTGGTCACATTCCTAAATTGCGACAAAACACAATATCTCAATATGATTAACTTGTTAATCAGATATCGAGATATCAAAATCAATGAAAGAGGGACACTGAGACAAGCACGGAACTCGCGGTGGAGTTGCCGTGCAACCGGGTGCCATTACCCGAAAATGGAAGAGGAGGATGGATAGTCCTCCTCGGCCAAACCAAGGCTGGTTGACTTCAACAGCCCCAGCTCACCGATTGGTACCAACTTGTTGGGCCGAAGATCAACGGACATTGATCTGTGTTTTACACCGGAGGTAGGTCTACCAAGACAGGGACTCCTGTAAGCACTCATCGACTAACTTTAGCACTGAAGACCTAGCGGTAGTCGCAATAGAGGCAAAGAAAGAACCTTCCCTTATCCTGGCATCCTGCTACATGGCCCATGACTTGGAAGCCCCTCCAGAGGAGTTCAAAAGGCTGGTGGATCAAGAAGGGTGCAGAGGATGGCTTGTCATAGGCGCAGATGCGAATGCGCATCACAGCGTATGGGGAGGGGACGATATTAATGATAGAGGTTAGTCCCTTTTTTGTGCTTGACATCACATTGAGTTCTGAACATGATATATCGGGATATGAATGTAGGGTCCCTGACAGGCCACCATTGTCAGACCATGCATATATCAGCTTCAGAATCCCCCTAAAGAGGGTAGTGAAGAGGAAACCCTTTAGAAACCCTAAGGCAACGGAGTGGTACAAATTTCTGAAAGATGTATCAGGAAGACTGGGGCAGCTTAAAGAGGTTGGCACAGTAGAGGAGTTGGACGAGTGCAACAACTTCTTATCAAAGGTGCTAATCACTGCGTACAACAGAGATTGTCCTCTAAGAAGATTCAAGGGGAAAGCAAAGCCACCATGGTGGAGTAAGGAGCTGAGTCTTCTTAGAGGGCAGGTAAAAAAGATGTTTAAGCTGGCAAAAGTTGCGGACACGAAGAGTGCTGGGACGAATACAGAGATCTGTACCTGGTTAGAAAGAGTAAAAATTATTTTAGTGAAGCCGAAATTGCTGGAAATTGGAAAAAATACCTAGATGTACACACACACATGCCCGTTAGGGTATGTCGATATGAAAACCCGGTTACTAAAAGTGTCATAACTTTTTAAAATAGGTTTTACGAAAAAATGTTATATAACAATAAATTATGGAAAAGGATGAAAGAATACGAAAATGTACATTTAAAGTCCTAAGTCCCAACTTTTCAATTTCGGACCACTGTGCGGAGAGGCTAAGGAAAGTGCTATCTAAAGGAGATGCAGTCCAGGGACTGATAAAAAAAAGGGGGAATGGTCACACAGTAGAGCCGAGTCCCTTGAGGCGCTACTTAACACACACTTCCCATTAGGAGACGATGCGGAAGAGTTATGTTACCTCGTCTACAGCCATAATACGGAGCGAAAGGTACCAGGATTGGTGGCAAAAACCAAAATTTATGCGCAATAAAAACGTTTGCTATGTTCAAATCGGGGGACCCAGATGGGAAATTTCCTGCTATGCTGCAGATGGCCGGTGGAACGATAATAGAATGGCTAACATAATCTTTGACACTAAACGACGTCCCGCAATCCTGGATAACGGTGTTTTTCTGGACATTGCCGGAGCTTTCAACAATGTCTCGAAAAGAGACATCATGGACTGTCGCAACTCGATAGAAATTAATCAAGCGTTAGCAAATTGAATCGGCTCCATGTTAAGCTACAGAATAATCACGCCGAAATGGGGTCTGTGCGAGGCAATGAAATCTGTAACAGAGGAACGCTACAGGGTGGGGTTATATCACCAATGCTGTGGACGCTGGTTATAAAACAATTGCTTAGGCGGTCGGACGGAGGACCAGTCAAAATTACGGCATATGCAGAGACGTTTCTGTCCTCATAAGCGGCAGTTGCCTAACAACACTCAGCTCTCTGATTGATCAAGCACTTCGGGATTTACATGCCTGGGCATCTGGAGTCGGGTTAACCGCCAACGCGGAAACCGATCTAGTATTATTTACTAGGAAGTATAAGGTATTAGTGTAATAACCATAAGCTTGGAGGGGTAACCCTTCAAGAAAAATATAGCTGTAGAGTACTTTTATTGTATTGTTCTTGTTATCTTAACTTTAATACAACTTAATTCATGTTTCACTTTGAATTGTGTTAATATTTATCAAGGTATTTAATAATTTTTTTTCAAATGTTTCTTTACAAAATTTTATTTGAGTTGTAAAATATAAAAAGAAATCTAATATACATATAAAATTCTTCTGTCACGGTTTTAGAGGCTGAACTCCTCCGAAACGGCTGAACCGATTCTCATGAAATTTTGTGAGCATATTGGGTAGGTCTGAGAATCGGCCAACGTCTACCTCTTTTTTCGCTACGTTCCTAGGGTCTTGAGATCAAAACGTGGACCCGGGTACCCCAAGAATGTGTTTATACAATATGGACATCAAATGAAAGCTGTTGGTGAGTGCTATAGTACAGGATAATTTTCGTACCCCTGGGTGACTAGGGTCTCGAGATATAGGCCAAAACGTGGACCCGGGTACCCCTAGAATGTGTTTATACAATATGGATATCAAATGAAAGCTGTTGATGAGTGCTATAGTACAGGATAATTTTCATACCCCTGGGTGACTAGGGTCTCGACATATTTGCCAAAACGTGGACCCGGGTACCCCTGGAATGTATATAATATGGATAACAAATGAAAGCTGTTGATGAGTGATTTAGTACAAGATAATTTCATACAACTGGGAGGCTAGGGTCTCGCAATATTGGCCAAAACGTGGACCTGGGTACCCCTAGAATGTGTTTATACAATATGGATATCAAATGAAAACTGTTGATGAGTGCTATAGTACAGGATAATTTTCATACAACTGGGAGGATAGGGTCTCGAGATATAGCCCAAAACGTGGACCCGGGTACCCCTGGAATGTATTTATACAATATGTATAACAAATGAAAGCTGTTGATGAGTGATTTAGTAGAGGATAATTTTCATACCCCTGGGTGACTAGGGTCTGGAGATATAGGCCAAACGTGGGCCCGTGAACGCCTAGACAATGTTTTTACATTGTGGGTATCAAATTGAAGCTATTGATGAGTGCTTTAGTACAGGGTAGTTTTCATACCTATTGGTGCCTAGGGTCTCGAGATATGGGCCAAAATGTGGATCAGGGTAACACTAGGATGTGTTTTTACATTATGGGTATCAAATTGAAGCTGTTGATGTGTACAGAGTAAGTTTTATGCCGCTGGGTGACTAGGGTCTCGAGATATAGGCCAAAACGTGGACCCGGATACACCTAGAATGTGTTTTTATATTATGGGTATCAAATTGAAGCTGTTGATGTATGCTTTAGTACAGAGTAAGTTTACATCGCTGGATGACTACGGTCTCGGGATATAGGCCAAAACATTGACCCGGATATGCCTAGAATGTGTTTTTATATTATGGGTATCAAATTGAAGCTGTTGATGTGAGCTATAATACAGAATAAGTTTTACACCGCTGAGTGACTAGGGTCTCGAGATATAGGCCAAAACATGGACCCGGATACCCCTAGAATGTGTGTGCATTATGGATATCAAATGAAAGCTGTTGCTGAGAGCTCTAAAGTTCATTGTGATATTCGATTTAGTCGCATCAACCTGGCAAAACTGATAAATATGTATGCGAAGCCGAAATAAAGACAAGAATTAATAATACCCACATACCTATTTACATACGTCCTTTTCTTTTTGCCTGAAATTTCGTATATAAATTTGCCTATATTAATATTTACGATGCTTTTTTCGGGGAAGTATACCAGAGACGGACTGTGAATGGGATTAGGACTAGGACTGGGACTGAGACTGAGACTCGGAGTGGGACTGGAACAAAATACATACCACCCTCTGGGACTGGCAATAAGAGATGAAGAAGACGGAGAAAAACTTGAGAGAAGAGAAAAGAGAGAAGGAGACTGAGAAAGAGATAGAATGTGACGAAGTTGGAGATGAAGCGAAAAAGACGGATGGAGGAGTGAATAAAAAGATTAGGAAAAAGTGTAGAGGGGTAGGGCAGCGTTAGATGGAAAAAGCTTATTAAAATGTATGCAGATAGGCCAAATTTAGGGCAGAACAACGTCTGCCGGGTATGCTAGTAATAATATAATTTTAGGAGTTATTAAATAAAATTTCTTTTTACTTAAATAAAATAGTGGTAAATTAATAAACACTACAATAGCACAAAGTATCTAGGAGTTATACTAGATAATAAGTTGTCGTGGAAACTCCATGTGGAAGAGAGAGCAAAGAAAGCCTCCGCGGCTCTCTATGCATGCAAGAGGATTCTAGGATGCACGTGGGGCCTATCACCCAAACTCTCTCATTGGGTATTTACGGCAATTATCAACCCATACAATAGGGTTCTTGTTTGGTGGACAGCCACACAAAAAAGTACGTACATATACCAATGGTATGCAGAGAATCAATAATTAGCATAACGGGAGCCTTAAAAACTACCCCGACAGCAGCATTGCATGCCATGCTATATATCCCGTCTACATACCTAATGGCCAAAAACATCGCGTTAGCAACGGCAACAAGGCTTAAGGCCTCGGGCAGCTTGAGTGCAGGCCTTATGGCCACAGAAGTTTAGCGCCATCTAATATCGAGCAAACGGAACATATGGTCCCGTGTCTGAGCTGCGAAAGAAATATTGGGGCCACAATTGAGACGGAGGGTTGGTGCCGGGGTGCAGAAATGGCAGAACATGCTATACACGTCTATACGGATGGTTCCAAATTAATGGAAGGGGTTGGGTCTGCTGTTTACTGTGTCGACTCAGAAATAAGCAGATCCTACAAGCTGCCTGATTACTGCAGCGTTTTTCAAGCAGAAATTATAGCAGTGAAGAAAGCAGCAGGAAATTCTGGAGGAAGCGTGCTTAAGCTGCAGTCGCGTCAATTTATATATTGATAGTCAGGCTGCGATTAAGGCAATAATCTCACACAGTACTTCATCAAGAAGTGTTCTGGAATGCAAAGAAGCATTGGACAAACATACATACATACATTGCGGCGTATTTACAGCAATATAGAGCACAGAATTCCAAAGGATCAGAAATCCAACGTAATGTACAGAATCCCATGCAACGGTGACGGGTCTCACTTATGCGAGAAGGTATATGTGTGGACAACCAAATTAATATTAAAGACAGGGATTTCCGGCCATAGGTCCAATGCTAAACTTAGAAACAACGCTTTGGAAATTAAAACGGCCCATTGTAAGGATACGGTCCACTATCTCCAATTTCAAAATGTTACTATATTGGACATAGAGAAACAATATAATAAGCGCTTCACCATTGAAATGCTCCACATTATGAACACATCTAACGACAAAAGAAATAATTCTAATGGTGTTTTCTTTTCTACACGAATATGTCGCCTTCACGCCAACCCTTCAAAAAGTTGTGTTCTGTTGTAAAATCAGCTTAGCCTCAATAGAGGGCATCATTATCTTTTCTCACAACCTACCCCTAAAATGGCGAAAAGTGTGTAAAAATGGTTACAATTTTTGTTCTTTTCAAGTCATGCAGGGTGGCACTGAACGTTTTAAGTGGATACAATTTCACAGGGCGAAGTGAGAATCTTAAAATGTTTGCCGCTGAAAGTGGCGACATTTTCGTGTAGAAAAGAAATCACCCTAAAAGTGACACAGGCCAATGCCCATATACATACATACATATTGCTTAAGCAACAACCCCACACAATGCGTTCAGAAATTATTCCGCTAGCAGCATATTTAAGATCACCAAATCATAATGTGGATGGATGACGACAAACATATTTTTGTTTACACTTGCGGTGTCCGTTAAGCTCATAAAATTAACGCAACATAAAAGTATAAGGCTATAAAAATTACTAAAAAATGTTCAAGCGGAGAGCATACCAAAAGAATGGAAACACCTATAAGGTGTACCAAACCATCAAACGCAAATATAATACGCAGACCAACAAGTACAACAAACGATACCAACAAAAAACACAACAAATCGTAGGAGAGAACATACTATTTCAACCTTATTGAAAAAGTTAAATCCACATCTTATTTTAAAATAAAAGAAGTTGAAAATTGTTTAAAGGTTAAATTTATTTTTTTGTATAGGTATGTACATACTATCCCTAGTTTTATAAGATACATTTTTCTCGCATCAGAGTTCACTTTCTCATGGAACTTCCCTTCAGTATTTTATTCCAAAACGCCCTATATCAGTTTAAATTCAATATATTTTGACGTGCGATGAGACGTTTATGAAATAAATCTGAAATGGAGGTTTAGTCGAGATAGAGTAATAATTCACCCACGACACTGAGCAATCAATCCTTCTATGAAACTGCCAATGTTTGCTTCAGTTACATTTACATATAGATTCGGCTTTTTATAGTTCTCCGGATTTATTCCCACCGCACAGAGTTGTCTACCCACTACGCCCGGTGTTCCAGGATATACAACCCACCAACGTCCGTCAACTTCTGCACAATACATTTTTTTTCCTGCGGGGTAATTCGGACATTTATCTGGTGCTACTATAGTTGCGGAATGTGTTATGAGTGTAGATTCCTCTTGTGGTGTTACTTGTTTAGTCCATTCTGTAATTTCCATTTTTTCGCCCACGGAAAGTCCATTTTTGCAAAGTGGTATTGGTTTTACTCCATCATCACTTGTAAAAGGTTTATTCAGTATAATTCCAGCTAAATCATTATCGCGATCTATGCGTCCTGAATCAATAGTGTGATAAGATACAAGCAACACTTTGCGCAATGGTTCGCGAATCCGTGGAGTAAGTGTAACCTTCATTGAATCACTATCGAGACGGTCATGCATGTCGCAGCTGTGATCACTATTTGCCAAGAGACTAATGACCCCAAGCATATCTTCGATACATCATGAAATAAATGTACCAAAAACACGCCATCTTCGAATTTATATGGGTCAAAAGACCGCTAATTACGATAACCAGGATCGCGATATAATTATGGAAATTCATTTCAGTTCCTGACGTTTTGCGCTGCTATAAAGTAACTAAAGCAAGAAATGTTTTTTGGGCGCTATTTATATACAGTGGTGAAGCTTGATTTTTTTTTCATTTCCGGGTGCAAGTACACGGTTAGAAATCTGAGCCTAAATTTTTAGACATTAATCGGTTTAAACACTTTTTGAAACATTTCGCTACTAAATTTGGAAATCTCTCAATTTAATATTGTCTTTGTTCTAAAAATCCAAAACAAACTTGTAGTCACCTGTTGGTTTGAAACAAAAGCAAAAAGGTTTTCAAGAATCTAAAAATGGACACTGGAATAGAAACGTCTGGTTTTAAAACTTATCTTAAGAATGGTGCTGAAAATTCAAAAATAACAAATTTATCGAATCTTTTTAAAAAAAATTTTGTTATACATATAAGGTGTTATGAAATGATTTCTTACACAGTAGGTAGAGCAACGCTGTAGGAAAAATCTCTAGTTCAAAATCGGTGTGTTTCTAGTACATTCGGAACCTCTACTCGTTCGCCCGTTTTTAACATGGAGATGTCCTACTTTGTTTGAGTTGCATTAACTTTTCAATAGTTCCGAACTATATACATATTTCCACTTTGCAACTAGTTGTTTTATTGGAACTATTTCGGTAGTTCCAAACTAGTGTTAAAATTACAGCTTACTTGTTGTCTTGGTACTATTTCGTTGGTTCCCAACCAAAGAGAAATTCTAAATGCTGCTTCTAGTGCGATATTAAAGCATTTATCGGTACCTCCGAGCCAGTGGGAAAGTTTGGGAAAAGAAATTATACTCATAGTCGAGTTAATTAAAACTGATAGCAGTTTTTTGTAGATAACATATTTCTCAAATTAAATATGAAAAATAAGAACCCAAGCTGTCGATTTTATAACTGGGTAAAATTTTTGTTAGTACCGAACTTGCACTTATTTGGCAATTTAGGTCTAGTTCGAACCAGAAATGTGTATCACTAGCTACTGACAGAAAGGATTTCAGGGAACCGAGCACTATTTTTATACTCAGCTGAGCAGAGCTCACAGAGTATATTAATTTTGTTCGCATAACGGTACCCCGTAACGACAGAACCTAATCGATATAGATATAAACTTCTATATATCAAAATGATCTGGGTGAAAAAAGAAATTCATTTAGCCATGTCCGCCCGTCCGTCCGTCCGTCCGTTAAACACGATAACTTGAGTACATTTTGGGGTATCTTGATGAAATCTGGTGTGTAAGTTCCTGGGAATTCATCCCCAAAACGCTATTTAAAATGAACGAAATCGGACTATAACCACGCCCACTGTTTTGATATCGAAAAACCGAAAAAATGCGATAATTCATTACCAAAGACGGATAAAGCGATGCAACTTGGTAGGTTTGTTGACCCTATGACGCAGATTAGAAAATTATTAAAATTTTGGACAGTGGGCGTGGCACCGCCCACGGTTAAAAGAAGGTAATTTAAAAGTTTGGCAAGCTGTAATTTATTAGTCGTTGAAGATATCATGATGAAAATCCTATTACTATATATGTTCTAGATAAAAGTTATCAAAATCGGATGACTAACACGCCCACTTAAAAAAAATTTAATTAAAAATTAAAGTAAAATTTTTACATAGAAATTGAATATCTTTACAGTATATAAGTAAATTATGTCAACATTCAACTCCACTAATGATATGGTGCAACAAAATACAAAAATAAAAGAAAATTGAAAGTGGGCGTGGCTAGAATACTTTTAATGCCGAACAAAAATTTACAAATCCATGTGAAATTTGGTAAGGGCATAACTTCTGTGGCGAAACTGTTTTCTGTGAAAATGAGCGAAATCGGTTGAAGCCACGCCCAGTTTTTATGACAGTCGACCGTCTGTCCTTCCGCTCGGCAGTTAACACGATAACTTGAGCAAAGTCGATATATCTTTACTAAACTTAGTTCACTTACTTATCTGAACTCACCTTATCTAGTATTAAAAATGGCCGAAATCCGACTATGACAACGCCCACTTTTTCGATATCGAAAATTTCGAAAAATGATGCCATAATTTTATACCAAATACGAAAAAGGCATGAAACATGGTAATTGGATGGTTTTTCTGACGCAAAATATACATAACTTTAGGAAAAACTTTGTAAAATGGGTGTGACACCTACCATATTAAGTAGAAGAAAATGAAAAAGTTCTGCAGGGCGAAATCAAAAGCTCTTGAATCATGGCAGGAGTATTGTTCGTGGTATTATATATATAAATAAACTAGCGGTATCCAACAGATGATGTTCTGGGTCACCCTGGTCCACATTTTGGTCGATATCTCGAAAACGCGTTCACATATACGACTAGGGGCCATTCCCTTTTTAAACCCTCATTAATACTTTTAATTGATACCCATATCGTACAAACACATTATAGAGTCACCCCTGGTCAACCTTTATGGCTATATCTCGAAAGAGAACTTTGGCCCACTCCCTTTTAAGATACTCTAACACTTTCCATTTGATACCCATGTCATACAAACACATTCCAGGTTACCCTAGGTTCATTTTCCTACATGGCGATTTTCCCTTATTTTGTCTCCAAAGCTCTCAGCTGAGTATGTAATGTTCGGTTACACCCGAACTTAGCCTTCCTTACTTGTTTTTTATAACTTTAAGTGTAGACTTCTCCTATTTCAAATCAAAACCCAGTTCCCACTCACTTTCAGGAAGACCTTTATAATATAGTATTTAAACAAAATTTGGTTTGATCATATGTCCAAAATGCTTCAGACTTAGGCTCAAATTTTTACCGTGTGCCTGCCAAAATCTCAAACCACTTATTGATAAAAAGTGGCCGCCATGGTGTGGTGGGAACGTGCTTCGCATACCATACCGAAGGTCCTGAGTTCAAATGCCGACCAAAGCAACATCAAAAATTCAGAAACACGTTTTTCAATTGGAAAAAAATATGTCCAAGCGCGGTCGCCCCTCCGCAGCGATTTGGCATACACTCCAAGCGTATTTCTACTTTACTACAGCTTTTCAGTGAAAATGCATCGTTCCGTTTGGAATGGCATACAACAAATAGGTCCCATCTGCAAATTTGTAGCGAAAATCAAAAGAGAGCAAAGCTCAAATTCGAAGATAAGTTCGGCCAAATCTCTTTCCTTGTATAGCGAGAAGGCTAGCAATATTTCAATAGTGTTTCGTTATAAGTTACTTAATCTTATCTGAATGTATACATCCGAACCGATTTTCATTTAAACTGTTTATTTGTGTGTATTCCTACTATGAAAAGCTTTTCAGTGAAAATGCATCTTCCTGGCATCAGCTTCCGTTTGGAATCGGCATAAAGCATATACATAGCTCCCGTCTGCCGATTTGTAGGGAAAATCAAAAGGGAGCAAGAGGCAAACTCGAAGGGAGGTTAGGTTAGGTTGAACTGGCCGGTCCATGAGGACCTCACATAGACTGAATAAGTCCGTAGTGTTACCAGAAGTTTGTTTTAACGACCAAACTGAAAAACCCCTATCAAAAACCAGGACCTATGTTATAAAATAACTCCGTCCTCTTGGCAAATACTAGCAGCTTCCTAGGATTTAAGCCACTTGCTGCTTCTAGATCTGACAGCTGTATCACTCCTAATAGCTGGAGTCTTAGCCTGGCAAGCGCAGGGCAAGAGCACAGTGATAGCAGGCATGTGACGCCAGATGGCAGTGTCCAGTCAGAATACCCGTCATGAGTCTACAGTCCTCTCTTTTTAATGATAGAAGCAACTTTGTTAGTCTAAGGTTGTAAGACCTACACATAATCTTCGACACTTTACAGCCCCGCGCTTGAACCCACGCCTTTCCCGCTTGGTCGATCATGTGCACCTCTCGCCTTCGTTTAATCTCGCCCAGTCTAATTGGGACGTCTACGGAGCAAGCTTCAAGGGATGCGCCTTTTTAGTTAGTTCGTCCGCTTTTTCATTCCCATCTATTCCCATATGCCCTGGGGCCCATATAGATGTATGCTTTCCATGTTCAGATTCTTCCAGAGACTGCTTACACTCTAACACGCATTTAGATGCTGTGCTATGCGAGATTATCGCCTTAATTGCTGCTTGACTGTCAATATAAAAGTTAACACGGTTGCAGCTTAAGCTATTCTCTTCCAGGGTTTATACTGCTTTGGTTACGGCTAATATTTCCGCTTGGAAAACGCTACAGTAATCCGGCAGCCTGTAGGATCTGTTTATTTCCGGATCAGCACAGTATATCGCAGACCCTACTCCTTCCACTACTTTGCAAACGAAGGGAAGTTCGGCCCTAAATCTTCGTGGAGATAAATCGCGCCAAAGCACTAATTATTATTTTTTCTTTTTAATTTTTTATGGTTAATGCGTCAAGCGTAATACAAATTCTAAATCAGTTAAACAAATAGCTACCAAAATAACAAATTCAAGGTTGTTATGTTTATTCTAGCAAAATGAAATTAGCGTGTATTTGGTAAAATATTTTGTTATTCTTTTTCAAATGAAAATTTAATTATACTTGATTGCTCGTTTCTATATTTGTACAGCTGAATTGTGGTATTAAGTTCGATTCCCGGCCGATGCATGCAATGGCGGCTACGTTTTTTGTGATTTTTACTTTATGCAGATACTAAGTAATATATTCTGGTTAATGCTATTTCTTCGATTTGATCTCTTTTTAGTTCGTATTGTCGAGTGTCGGAGTTCACCAGAGTCGAAATATTTACTACTTTTTTGACGCTTGGCCATTCAAATGGGTTAGCCTACAAAAAAAACGACAGTTATTTACTTCTATTATTGAAGAGTCCAAGGAAACTTATATCGCTCTGCACTTGGTCCTTGCGCTGCTTCTGGGAAAATTCTGATTAAAATATCTTCTGAAGTATCTTCTTCCATTCGCACAACATGGTGTAGCCAACGTAGCCGCTGGGTATTGATTTGTAAAGCTCCTCCTCTCCATCATTGCATTTTCTCTGAAACTCTCGGGCGAATATTCTAGCCTTAGCGAGTAGAAATTCTGGAGGAAGCGGGCTTAGCCTGCAGTTGCGTCGATATATTGATAGTCAGGCGGCGACGAAGGCAATCATCTCACACAGTACTACATCAAAAAATGTCCTGGAAAGCAAAGAGGGTTAGGGGTCTTAGAATAGAACCCGCGGCAGGTATGCCTATCGTAAGAGGCGACTAAAATACCAAACTGATTCAAGGGGTTGTGTAGCGCAACTCATTCAAGGGGTTGCCAGCGCAATATATAGCTTCTCCAACCCAATTAACAACCTCACTTACCCGTAGCGTAGGCTCTGGCCACTCCAAGTTCCTTATGGGGTGGGAGGGCGGTATGACCTAGAAGATTTCATGTGGACATACCAAATCGTCCCCAAGATGGTCGGGCTAGTACCTTAGCGGTGCTTGTTACCGGAACGTACCAGATCTGTATCCGACAAGGGATCATTAACATCGATAACACTCCCCAGGGCCTTCAACAACAACAACAACGCAACAGCACTTCGCTCAGGCCGGACCATCTATACCGGGATCCCGGCCATAAAGGGATAGAAGGTAACGAAAAGGCCACTGAGTTGGCAAAGGAGGGTACACATCTCAATCAATCTACTTAATAATATAACGAGACATATGATTCATCAAGCAGGAAAGGCGTGGGCAGATCATCTTATAAGTTAGGCCTCGTCAGTAACAGCAGATTTAAGAAGAGCGAGCTGCAGGAAGAAACATTTGAGCACGTTCTGTGTTCGTGTCTTGCCAAGTCAAAGCTTCGGCTACTAGGGGCGGCAAAGTCGCCAGATTTCGAGGCAGCTATTTTTAACTTACATAGTTTTAAATTACATAAGTTCTGTTTACCTGATTGGGGGGTTTCCGTTTGGTCGCCAAGCAAATTCTTGTAACACATTCTATGTCCATGTGAGGTGTGAAGCAATGCTTTATTTTTATTAATATAAATATTAACAGAAATTATTCAAAGAAAATATATATAGTATTATGAGGTATCTTGAGATGTAAAATTGAATAATTATTGAAATTTTTGAAAATTAAAAAATCAATATTGAAAATTAAAATATTGATAAAACATATTAAAATTACAAAATTCAAAGTAACTTAAACACAAATTTAAATAAAAACAAGTAAGGAAGGCTAAGTTCGGGTGTAACCGAACATTACATACTCAGCTGCGAGCTTTGGAGACAAAATAAGGGAAAATCACCATATAGGAAAATGAACCTACGGTAAACCCTGGAATGTGTTTGTATGACATGGGTATCAAATGGAAGGTAGTAAGAGTACTTTAAAAGGGAGTGGGCCATAGATCTATAGGTGGACGCCATTTCGGGATATCGCCATAAAGGTGGACGAGGGTAACTCTAGAATGCCTTTGTACGATATGGGTACCAAATTAAAGGTGTTAGTGATTATTTAAAAGGGAGTGGGCCCTTAGTTCCATAGGTGGACGCCTTTTCGAGATATCGCCATAAAGGTGGACCAGGGGTGACTCTAGAATGCGTTTGTGCGATATGAGTATCAAATTAAAGGTATTAATGAAGGTTTTGAAAGGGAGTGGCCCTTAGTTGTATATGTGAAGGCGCCAATGAACCAATCCAATCACCATGTTTCATCCCTTTTTTCGTATTTGGTATGGAATTATGGCATTTTTTCATTTTGTCGAAATTTTAACAGCAAGATAAAGTGAGTTCAGATAAGTACGTGAACTAAGTTTAGTAAAGATATATCAATTTTTGCTCAAGTTATCGTGTTAACTGGCCGAGCGGAAGGTCAGACGGTGGACTGTGTATAAAAACTGGGCGTGGCTTCAACCGATTTCACCCATTTTCTGAGAAAACTGTTATCGTCATAGAAGCTTTGCCCTTACCAAATTTCATAAGGATTGGTAAATTTTTGTTCGACTTATGGCATTAAAAGTATTCTAGACAAATTAAATGAAAAAGGCGGAGCCACGCCCATTTTGAAAATTTCTTTTATTTTGTATTTTGTGTGCACCATATCATTACTGGAGTTGAATGTTGATATAATTTACTTATATACTGTAAAGATATTGAATTTTTCTTAAAATATGACTTAATAATTTTTTTTTAAGTGGGCGTGTCTTCATCCGATTTTGCTAATTTTTATTAAGCACACATATAGTAATAGGAGTAATCTTCCTGCCAAATTTCATCATGATATCTTCAACGACTGCCAAATTTCATCATGAATCTTCAAAGACTGCCAAATTACAGCTTGCAAAACTTTGAAATTACTTTCTTTTAAAAGTGGGCGGTGCCACGCCCATTGTCCAAAATTTTACTAATTTTCGATTCTGCATCATAAGTTCAATCCACCTACCAAGTTTCATCGCTTTATCCGACTTTGGTAATGAATTATCACGCTTTTTCGATTTTTCGAAATTTTCTATATCGAAAAAGTGGGCGTGGTTATAGGCCGATATCGTTTATTTTAAATAGCGATCTGAGATGAGTGCCCAGGAACCTACATACCAAATTTCATTAAGATACCTCAAAATTTACTCAAGTTATCGCGTTAACGGACAGACGGACATGGCTCAATCAAATTTTTTTCGATACTGATGATTTTGATATATGGAAGTCTATATCTATTTCGATTCCTTTATACCTGTACAACCAACTGTTATCCAAGCAAAGTTAATATACTCTGTGTGCAAAGCACGCTGAGTATAATAATTGAGTCAATACAATTTAAGAACCCTACATTACTCCCCCTTCCAGATAATTAACATTAAATAAATTAAATGTCGCTTTCTTTTTTGTTCTAATGTTATTCTGATAAGTGTTAGAGTTGTTACGTAACGTTTCAATAATCGCTGGTTTTAGACTGCCAATCGGAACAGTTTTGATTTCATTATCAATTTAAATTTTAAAACACTTCTTGTTTTTTTCAAGTACCTTGTATGAACCTTCATATGGTTGTTGTACAGAACGCTTATTAATTAAACGAACAAAAACAAATTTACATGTTTGTAAATCTCTCGGAACGTAAATACCAACATTGGAGTTGTGATGATTAAACTCGAATGAACATTTCTAAATTTTTCACGTAATTTACCCAAAATTTCATTGGACGATGTATTTTCAAATGTTGGAACAATAAGCTCACAGGGCAACCGTAAATTTTGTCCAAGAACCATTTCAGCCGGTGTAGCCGAAATAGCTTCTTTAAATGCTGATCGCAAGCCTAACAGTATAAGAGGTAGCTCACCATACCAATCTCTGGTTCCATTTGTAGCCATTAAAGAAGATTTCAATTGCCTATGAAATTGTTCTACAATGTCATTCGCTTGAGGATGATAAGCTGACGTTGTAATTTGATGGCTGCCTATTAACTTTGTTAATTCTGTAAACAATTTTGAAGTAAATTGAGCACACTGATCAGTAGTTATTTCCAGATGTATACCAAACCGAGGTATATATTCACGTAAAATTTATTTGCAATTGCTTCTGCAGAAATTTCCCTTAATCTTGATGCTACTGGCCAACGTGTGAACCTATCGATAATAGTTAAAATATAGCGATGTCCCTTTGAAATAGCTAAAGGCCCTACAATATCTAAATGAATATGTTCGAATCTCTTGTTCGGTATTGAAATTTTACTAACTGGTGACTTCGTATGTCGATAAGCTTTAGATTTTTGACAGCTAATACATTCTTTGGACCATCTATTAATTTCTTTGTTCATGTTTGGCCAAAAATATTTTTTTATAATTACTATCCCATGTAACTTATCAAATACTCTTTTGCGTAAATTATTTTGAATGAACGGTCTAGGACAATCTCCGGAGGATTCACACCATATATTGAAATTTAAAACAGGAATTTTAACTAATTAAAAATTTTGAATTTATTGTTGAGATGAAAGATTGTTTAGTTCATCATCTTTTTAACACGCTTTTATTAGCTTGGCCTATATGTAACGGAATTTTTGAGCTTAATTTTCACCGGTTTCTAGAAGTCTGATTAATTTGAAGCTTTGCATACGTATCAAGGACCGATGACAATGCATTAATGTGATGGTGTGGTGACATAAGGACGACGGCCATAAGGTCAATTGGCCTTATTACCACTTTGAGTGGCCACAAGTTTGATTGAAACTTTGCACACGTATCAAGGCTCGATGACAATGCATTATTGTGTTGGTGTGGTGACATTAATTCGAAAAAACTGTATTGTACTATTCATGAAAGCGTGCCTTTCAGCTTATCTTCTCATTTAGTTCCCTTTTTTTACTAAATTACAAAAATAAAATACATTAGACAAAATAATTTTTAAACAGATAACTTGATAAGCAGGCTAACGTGAATAGCCCATATATCTCATTTACTCCTTGCGGACGGGGCCGCGGGTAAAGGCTAGTATATTATAAATGGGAAAGTTTGGATGTTTGGATGTAGACGTTTGTTTTTGTGCCTCAATCACGCAAGAACAGCTGGACAGATTTGGATGAAATTTGGCACCCATATAGCCAATAGTCTAGAAGGATCTACTAGCTATATACTTTTCAAAAGGAGCTCCCCGCCCCTTAGGAACAGTTAAAATTTAATTATAAAATTTTTTCGTTTTTGTGACTGAATCACGCCAGAACGGCTACACAGATTTTGATGAAATTTGGGACACAGACAATAGTCTACTAACGAAATTTTTTCCGAATATGGAAAGGGGATGGGGGTCAACCGACCCCTTCGAAAAATTACTTTTTAATAATTTTTACACATTATAACTTTATCTTTACTGACCTTCACTAATATTACAAACTCAATAGGTCAAATAAGTCGAGGACAAAATGAGCAGTGGCACCCTCCGGCCCCTCCCCCTCTATATCCCTCTGGTGTAAAATCTATAAATTGTTATAACTCAATATAAATGTTCTCCTAAATCAATAATTTTTTGTTTTTTGCCTTATACAGATCGAGATCTAAACAATTTTGGAAAAACGATCGGTGGTGCTGTACGTCTCCTCCCGCCATCCGCCCTCCTTCAGTTGTTTTATTAGCACGCTTTTATTACCTTTACCTGTATGTTTCGTTGTAACTTTTCATTCGCTCCAACGCGCCTGCTGCCTTATTAACATGGTTTTAAAATTAGCTTCACCATTTGTAATCCCGTTAGGGTCATATCGAGACCCTTCTGTCCTTATTTCTGGATGGTTTTCGGGATCCGTCCGGCATCCGTCATTTCTGGATGGTTTTCGGGATTCGACCGGGATCCCGTCGGGGTAATTTCGTGACTTTTTCTCGACTAATATGGGATCATTAGGTGACCCTTCCGCTATCGTTTCTGGATGGTTTTCGGTATCCGTAAGGGATCCCATCGGGATCATTTCGGGACTATTAGGGGATCATTTGAAAACCTTTCCGGCATCATATCTGGATGGTTTTCCGTATCCGTAATGGTTTTCGGGATTCGACCGGAATCCCGTCGGGGTCTTTCGGGACTATTTCGCGACTTATACGGGATCATTTGGGGACCTTTCCGGCATCATTTCTGGATAGTTTTCTGGATCCGTCCGGGATCCCATCGAGGTCATTTAGGTACTTTTTCTCGACGGATACGGGATCTTTTGGGGACCTTTTCTGAATCATTTCTGGATGGTTTTCGGGATGCGTCGTGGATCCCCTCGGGGTCATTTTGGAATTTTTTCTGGACTATGTCGGGATAATTTGGGAACCCTTCCTGGATATTTTCTGGATGTTTTTTGAGATCCGTTCAGGAGCCCGTCGGGGTCATTTCGGAACTTTTAGGGACGATTTCGGGATCATTTTGGTACCCTTCAAGGATCATTTCTGTGTGGTTCTCTGGATAAGTCTAGAATCGTGTCGTTGTCGTTTCGGGTTTTTTTTTGGGACTATTCCGGGAACATTGGAGCCCTTCCGGGGCATTTCTGGATGATTTTCGGGATCCGTCCGCGATATCGTCGCCGTCATTTCGTGGCTTTTTCTGGATATTTTCATGATCATTTGGGGATCCTATCAGGTTATCAGCTCATTTAGATCTTTTTTACTCAGTTACAAAATAAAATGCCTTAGACAGGAAAAAAATTTTAGACAGATAACTTGATAAGCAGGCTAACGTGAATAGCCCATATATTTCATTTTCTCCTTGCGGACGGGGAAAGTTTGGATGTTTGGATGTTTGTATGACCAGACGTTTGTTTTTGTGCCTCAATCATGCAAGAACGGGTGGACGGATTTGGATGAAATTAGGCACACATATAGCCAATAGTCTAGAAGGAACTACTAGCTATATATTTTTCAAAAGGGGGAGGTCTTCGCAACCTAGGAACAGTTATAATTTAATTATTATATTTTTTCGTCTTTGTGACTGAATCACGCCAGAACGGCTACAGGGATTTTGATGAAATTTGGGACACAGATAGACAATAGTCTACTGGCGAAATTTTTTCGAAAATGGAAAGGGGGTGGGGGTCTCACAATTACTTTTTAATAATTTTTACACATAACTTTACGTTTACTGCCTTCACCAATATTACAAGCTCAATAGGTCAAATAAGTCGAAGGCTTACAAAGTGAGCAGTGACACCCTCCGCCTCCTCAGCCCCCCTTCCCCTCCCCCACTCTGGCGCAAAATCTATAAATTGTTATAACTCAATTTCATGATCATTTGGGGATCCTATCAGGTTATCAGCTCATTTAGATCTTTTTTTACTCAATTACAAAAATAAAATGCATTAGACAGGAAAAAAATTTTAGACAGAAAACTTGATAAGCAGGCTAACGTGAATAACCCATATATTTCATTTTCTCCTTGCGGACGGGGAAAGTTTGGATGTTTGGATGTTTGTATGACCATACGTTTGTTTTTGTGCCTCAATCATGCAAGAACCGGTGGACGGATTTGGATGAAATTTGGCACACATGTAGCCAATAGTCTAGAAGGGACTACTAGCTATATATTTTTCAAAAGGGGGTGGTCTCCGCCACCTAGGAACAGTTATAATTTAATTATTATATTTTTTCGCCTTTGTGACTGAATCACGCCAGAACGGCCACAGGGATTTTGATGAAATTTGGGACACAGATAGACAATAGTCTACTGGCGACATTTTTTCGAAAATGGAAAGGGGGTGGGGGTCTCACGACCCTTCGAACAATTACTTTTTAATAATTTTTACACATTATAACTTTACGTTTACTGCCTTAACCAATATTACAAGATCAATAGGTCAAATAAGTCGAGGGCTTACAAAGTGAGCAGTGACACCCTCCGCCTCCTCACCTCCTTCCCCTCTCAAACTCTGGCGCAAAATCTATAAATTGATATAACTCAATATAAATGTTCTTCTAAATCAACAATTTTTGGTATCTAGCTCATACAGATCGAGATCTAATCAGTTTTGGAAAAACGATCGGTGGTGCTCTCCGTCTCCTCCCGGCATCCTCCCTCCTTCAATTGCTTTTATTAGCACGCTTTTATTAGCTTTACCGGTATGTTTTTTTTAACTCTTCATTCGCTTCAACGTGCCTGCTGCCTTATTAACATGCTTTTATTATTAATTAGTTTCACCTTATTTGTAATCCCGTTAGGGTCATATCGAGACCCTTCCGGGACCATTTCTGGACTATTTCGGTATCATTTGGGAACCCTTCCGTCATCATTTCCGGCATCCCGTCGGGGCAATTTCGGGAATATTTATGGACTATTTCGGGATCATTGGCGTACCCTTCAGAGATCAATTCTGGATGGTTTTCGGGCTCCGTTGGGGTCATATCGGGGCTTTTTCGGGACTATTCCGGGATTATTTGGCGATCCTTCCGAGATCATTTCGGGACTATTTCGGTATCATTTGGGAACCCTTCCGTCATCATTTCTGTCCGGCATCCCGTCGGGGCAATTTCGGGAATATTTATGGACTATTTCGGGATCATTTGCGTACCCTTCAGCGATCAATTCTGGATGGTTTTCGGGATCCGTCGGGGTCATATCGGGACTATTTCGGTATCTTTTTGGGACCCTTCCGGTATCATTTCTGCGTAGATTTGGGGATCCGTCCGGCATCCCGTCGGGGTAATTTCAAGACTTTTTCTGGACTATGTCAGGGTCATTTCGGGATCCGTCCGGCTTCCCGTCGGGACTATTTCGGGACTTTTTCGGGAGTATTCCGGGGTCATTTCTGGATGGTTTTCGGCATCCCGTCCGAGTTATTTCGGGACTATTTCCAGATCATTTTGGGACTCTTCCGGTATAATTTCTAGATGATTTTTGGGATCCGTCCGGGTACCCGTCAGGGCAATTGCGGGACTTTCGGGACTATTTCGGGATCATTTTGGAACACTTACGGGATCATTTCTGGATAGTTTTCGGGATCCGTCCTCGATCCCGTAGCGGTTATTTCGGGACTTTTATGGGATCATTTCTGCATGGTTTTCGGGATCCCGTCAGGATTATTTCCGGACTATATCGGGATCATTTGGAATCAATTTCGGGATCAATCTGTGAACCCGTCAGGGTAATTTCGGGATCATTTGGGGACTCTGTAAGGATTATATCTGGATGGTTTCTGGGATCCGTCCGGGATTATTTCGCGATAATTTGGGGATCCTTTCGGGACCATTTCTGAATGGTTTTTGAGATCCCGTGGGGGTTATTTCGGGACTATTTCGGATAATTTGGGGACTCTTCCGGTATAATTTCTGGATGATTTTCGGGATCGGTCCGGGTACCCGTCAGGGTCATTTCGGGACTATTGCGGGATTATTTTGGGACCATTCCGGCATCATTTCTGTGATCAGTCTGAGATCCCGGCAGGGTCATTTCGGGATCATTTGGGCACTCTTTAAGGATCATATCTGGATGCTTTCTGGGATCCGTCCGGGATTATTTCGGGATAATTTGGGGATACTTTCGGGATCATTTCTGGATGGTTTTCGGGATCCCGTAAGGGTTATTTCGGGATAATTTCGGGTCTCTTCAGGTATAATTTCTGGATGATTTTCGGGATCGGTCCGGGCACCCGTCAGGGTCATTTCGGGACTTTTCGGGACTATTGCGGGATCATTTTGGGACCATTCCGGCATAATTTCTGAATAGTTTTCTGGATCCGTCCGGGATCCCGTCGGGGTTATTTCGGGAACATTCCGGGGTCATTTGGGGATCCTTCCGGGTTAATTTATGGATGGTTTTCGGGATCACGTCAGGGTTATTTCGTTACTATTTCGGGATCATTTGGGGACTCTTCCGGTATAATTTCTGGATGATTTTCGGGATCCCTCCAGGTACCCATCAGGGTCATTTCGGGACTTTTGCGGGAGTATTCCGGGGTCATTTGGGGATCTTTCCTTGTTAATTTATGGATGGTTTTCGGGATCCCGTCAGGGTTATTTCGGTACTATTTCGGGATCATTTGGGGAATCTTCTGGTATAATTTCTGGATGATTTTCGGAATCAGGGTCATTTCGGGACTATTTCGAAATCATTTTGAGACCCTTGCGGAATCATTTCCGAATAGTTTTCGGGATCCGTCCGGGTCATTTAGGGAGTTTTTTGGCTCTATTTCGTAATCATTTGGGGACCCTTCAGCGATCCTGTCTGGACGGTTTACGGAATCCCGTCGGGGTCATTCGTGATTTTTTCTGGATTATTTCGGGATCATTTGGAGAGTTTGCCGGCACCAGTTCTGCAGTGCTTCCGGGATCAATCTGGGATCCCGTCAGAGTCATTTCGGGATCATTTGGGGACTCATTAAAGATCATATCTGGGATCCATCCGGGATTATTTCGGGATAATTTGGCGATCCTTTCCCGATCATTTCTGGATGGTTTTCGGAAGCCGTTCGGGATCCCGGGGTTTTTTCGTGACTTTTTCTGGACTATTTCAAGATCATTTGGGACACTTCTGAGATCATTTCAGGAGCCGCCCGCGATCCCGTCCGGGTCATTTCGGAAGATTTTTGGCACTATTTCGGGATCATTTGGGATCCTGTATCATTTCTGGATGGCTTTCGGGATCCCGATAGGGTTATTTCGGCACTTTTTCGGGATCATTTGGGGTTCTTCCGGCATCATTTCTGGATTGTTTTCGGGACCCGTCCTGGATTCCGTCCGGGAACATTAAGGACTCTTCGAAACCGGTAGCTCAGCACACATGCCTTTTAAAATTATGAGCTTTTATGGCCATTTATTCATTGCAAATTATTCTAATTAAAATTCGGTATGTTTTATCTGTAATATCTAACATAGCTTTTTCGTTCTGTGTATTTTGATTTTTTTAAACAATCCGGTAACGAACTTTAATAACTATAATTACACTTTTTGTAAAATTTTAACCAACTAAATACCCGAAAAAGCAGCACTATTTTCATCTAAAAAAATCTCTTTGGTTTTAGCTAATTGTAGTTTCACTCCTTTGTTCTATGAATAGTAATTCATTCACCCCTGTCATATCAATTAATTCAACTTAAAAACAAAACGTATTTTTTAGTTCGAAAAACCTGTATTCACGCAAGCGTGCCTTTCAGTTTATCAGCTCATTTATTTATTTTTTGACTCTATTATAAAAATAAAATACATTGACAAAAATAATTTAAACAGATAACTTGATAAGCAGGCTAACGTGAATAGCCCATATATTTTATTATCTCTTGCGGACGGGGCCGCGGGTAAAGGCTAGTAATAAATATAAGGACAGTATAAGGTAAAGAATATTGATAAAAACAACAATTTTGGGTTAATACCACATAGAATAGGAAATAGTATAGGACCAATACAAATAAAGGAAATAATATCCATAAGAATAGACTTAAACCAATATAAATTCTTTCTAGTAACAAAACCAAAAACTCAATGTAAGCACTCCACCTTACTCATAATAATAAATATACAAACATACAAAACACACACAAAATAGCATGATAAGAAAATGTAAATAGACAAAAGTCAGCATATTAAAAACAAATGTAAACTAATGTAAACAAACAAAAACGGCTAAAATAAACTCACCACTGTCGATACCAAATTACCACTATGCAATAAATTATAATAGAAATCAAAAGCAATTAAAATCTTTTTCCTAACTCAAGCAAAACTCAAGTGGGTCAATAAGACTCTGAAATGTCATATACAATTGTCTCAATACAAATGCCGACAGCAAGACCTATATCCGGTTACATTTAACTGGCGCATTGACCAATTCGTTAATAGCGTGACCGAGCGTCAATGACAATTTGTCAATGCGCTCTGCCAAAATATTTATACAGTCACAAATGTCTAAAATTAGGTCGAACTAATTACTAACTCAGAATGTAAATGTTAGCAATGTAGATACCTTTAGTGTATTAGTGTTAGTGTAATAGTGATAATTTTGTATAAAAAGAAAGGCATTTCTCTAATAAGGCAATTACTATTTTGCGCTACACATAAGCGGACCGATTTTCATTTAGTCAAATATTACAATATCACATAGAATTGAGAATTTCAATAGCACAAATTAACTGTGCAAATATATAAACAAACGACAATCTGTTGAGAGATATCACTTAGCCTTTCGCAATTCAAGACACAATTAAACTGTGCAAATATAAACAAGTCACATGGAAATTTTCTGTTGAAAAAGCCAAATAAACCAAAATATTTACGTTGTGCCCATTTCCTGAATTCTAGAAGTTTCTACTTATTTTTTATTCACATAATCCACTAATGTATAAATAGCGCTCACAAAAACGTATCTTGATTTACTTAATATTTAACAAGCGTTTGACAAAGTCTTAAATTAAAATATAGGAATATAAAACAAACCAAAAGGAAGTTTTATTCAATAACCGCGACCTTTCAGCTCAACAAATCTATTTAATTTAAATTAAAATGATTTTTCGAAATTATCTCGTGCTCCTGTTGGTGGTGCTTATTTGTATTTTAACCTTCACGAATGCGGAACCTACCGCTGAACCATATATCTTGGCAATATATGAACGATTAATGTATATTTGCCTTGGCTCATTGATCAAATGGGATTTAGTAATTACAGATTCAGAATGCGTGAGGGGAAATCTAGCTAAATTGATGTATGTTGAAGCTGACAGATATATAAGGGGCGGGAGATGTCGCCAAGCGGTTAGTTTAGATTATCAATATTGGAGTGAACGCGATCATTGTTATAAGGATATGGATATAGGATTAATTACTGTGGAAAAGTATAAGCCACGTGTTGGAATACATCCAATAAAACTTTGCAGTACTACATTAACACCGGGCAATGAAATGAATGTTATTGGATTTGATCCTAGTATCATTTGTTCTGTTGATAAAATAATAGAGAGGAGCCATTGTGAACGTTTTTTCGATGGGCAAAAGAAAAGTTTTAAAAAAACAATGATTTGTACTGAAAAAAGCAGCTTGGCAGATCCTGGAACACCGGGCGTTGTGGAGGGAACTCTTTGTGCTGTTGCGGGATCATTTGGTGGTTCAATATTTTATACAGATTTATCTGATGGAAGTGAAGCTCATAAGTATGTAAAAGAAACTTATAATTTAGAATTTTAATTCCTCCTAAATGTTGTTATACATGAAATGCCGTCATAAATGTATGCAATACTTCTAAATTAATAGTGCAGAGAAAGTACACTCCCAAACATCAGAGTGCTGACATATTTTTGTTAAAATGTTTTCGTTTTTCGTTTCCACGAGGAAATGTACCTAAATTATAGTTCTTAATTGTAAAACTTAAGCTGCTACAATGAAATGCTTCGTAAATTAAAAACTCATTGCGCACATATTGTTGTAGCAATATGGGAGTATTACATGCATATATGACTGCTGAGTGGAACATCGGCCTATCTCCGCTGAAAGCTCCATTCCACAATTTTTTGTTTCAATGCCCCAGCTCACGTCAAAATATTTTAAATTGGGCGTTTTCCAAACGGTGGCTGAGATAGGGTGAAATTCCACTCCGCAGTCGAAATGGCGATATTTTTATGTATTATTTACAAAGAAATGTTATTACTGTAATTTAATAAAAAAAATTTGTTTATATTCATTGAAAGTTTGATAAATAAAGTTGTTATTTTCTTTACTGACTAAAACAAACTCATTATAAATTTATTTCTATTTCACCAATTATGGGTTGACAAAAAATGGATCCTCTTCTCTTAAAACTCATTGAAATATTTATCGCTTTTTATAATATTAGACATGGTAAAATTGACATACTTTCCAACCGGTCCCTATTGGATGAATTGCTGCCAGGCGATATTTTCGGCTGTATTTGAACGGAGCCTTCCCCATACCGGACGCTTCGGAAAGTAATGATGGCCTTACCACAGCAAGGGGCGCTGTTGTGGCGAACGGGTTTTATCCCCACTTTTAACATTAGACCGCTGAGACTGCCTTGTTGGCAGGTGGATGAACTCAAAAACTTCTAAAGTAAGTAAGGATGAGAAGTAAAAAGCTATGGCGTCGCAAGCACGGGAGGAAGAAATCGCTAGGACGATGATTCGGACGCGGATAGCGATGATAGTATGTAGTCAGTGCGCTCGATAGAGGAGCAGTCTACCAGCCCGGACAAAGAACTAACGTCAATCCAACCAACGACGAGAGAGATCGCTTGGCATGGGCCAGAGAGACAGTGAAACAATGTCGAAGACAGTTCACTGACAAAAACTTTGTTCCCAGAAATCCTCAGTTTTGCAACCGCATCGAAGAGGAAGGACCCCGAGAGGCAAGGGGCAGCGATCGGCTGATCCTGCCAATCCTGCGCTTAAGAGGCAGGAGAGGGAGGGCAAACGCCTCAGTCCCGGAACCAGGAAACAAACTAGCCGGAATGACAGGAACCAAACCTCAAATTCTGCAAAGCGGAGAGAAGAGGTAAGTTCTAGAAAGCCATGTACCCTAAAAGCTGTAGTACAGGAAGAGGAAATAAGAAATAAAGACGTAAATGCTATTAAGCTAAATGGAGGTAACGACCAGACTCCAGCTTATTCGGTGATACTAACGGGAGCTAACGATGAAACTCCGGTTTTCACCGAGAAGAAGATGAACGAAGTTGCAAAGCAGGTCTTGACTGTGGCACTACTAGATTGCAACAACCCCAACGGGCTGGTGTCAACTGAAAGCTGGAGATCCGTAGAAGGGGACCTGATTAGTATCATAATCAAAATGAAGCATAATGAACCAAGTAAACCGCTACCATCCTTCGAAACAGCTGGATGGCACAATGGGGTTAAACTGATGACCTGCACCAATAGGGTTGCTCCAGACCTTCAAAAATAAGAAGGCGCAAGGTTAAAGGTGGTTGATAGAGCGCTGAACCTCACGATACCAAAGGCCAATGTTTGGATTCCCGAGTGGTAAAGGCGGACGACACGCTTTACATGCTGCAGCGTCAAAACCCGAATATACCAACACGCGATTGGAACGACCCGTGGAGGGAGGCCAGTACTTCACCCTCAAATTAATACGGAATCGGAGGATGTGTTGCACTCGCAGCTTGGGAAAATGTCCTGGGGCATGGTAGTATTTAGAACCTTGAAGTAGGGGTAAATAACAGATAGGCCAGTGGTGGAGGTGCACAAACAGATCAATGGTGCTGAGAATTTTAAGAATAACCACAATATGCCAAATGCAAGATAGATAGAAAAGGACCTCGATGACCTAGAAGCAGCAGGAAATGACACGGGTATAAGCGTAGAGGCAGAGTTGTTGGAATTGGACTAAAAGCTCAATAATGCTGCGAGTCTAGCAAAGACGCTTCGAGCAGAGGAGGGAGAAACGTACCTACAGACTCTGGAAACAGCGAATTTGGAGAGATCAATGACGATAAATCTCCGACACAGTAAAGTGGCGTCGAGCGAGCTCCTCCTGATACTTGAGGAGGGTTCGTTTGATGTGGTGTTGATACAGGAGCCATGGCTCTCATCTGGAGGAAAGTTTTCTAAACTCAGCGCTCGCGGATTCAGTGTTTATTACACAAAACCGAACAGCAGGGAAGATCTGCAGTCATGATTACAAAATACCCATACTCGTGTATTCTATCTAACTTCAGCGCGGAAGACCTAGAAATGGTAGCAATAGAGGGGGAAAAGATCCGTCCCTTAGCCCAACCATAAAAGTTCAAAAGGCTGGTGCATCAAGAAGGGTGCAGATGACGGCTGGTCATACGTGCGGATGCGAATGGCATCCAGCATATTGGGAGAGACGATATTAACGGTAGAGTGAATCCCTTTTTTATATACTACAGATTAGTCTACAGGTTGCTAACAGGAGTAGCGTTCCTACATATGTTGGGCCAACGTCAAGCAATATGATTGATAACACATTGAGCTGTGAGCACTATATATCGGGTATGAATAGAGGGCCCTTGACAGGGCATCCTTCTCAGACCATGCATTATCAGCTTCAGCATAGAGAAAATTTCAGAAATGTATATAAAGAAGACCTGGACAGCCTAAAGATGTTACCACCGTTGAGGAGTTGGAGGAGAAGATTCAAAGGAAAGCAAAGCCACCATGGTGGATGAAGGAGTTGATTCTTTTTAGAGGGCATGTAAAAGAGATTCTTAAATTGGCAGAAGTTGCGGAAAATGAAGAGTGTTGGGACGAATATAGATCTGTTGAGGGAGAAACCACCCAAGAGGATTTCATGGAAAAATTTCTGTGCGGACTTAGAATGCTTCAGCGAAACGGCGAGAATGAGGAAAGTCATGTCCAAGGGGGATGCGGCCCATTTCCATAAGCCCTATGACGAAATCCGGCACGCTTCCCAAGGCAGCCGGTTCTGCGTACCGGAGCGACTCGGGATTTTTTTCCCGACAAAGGGCTGTCATTTCAGTGTAACCCCATTTAATTTGCTGCGGCCCTCTCACAAATTGTCATCCTCGCAGCAGTTCCTTGCAGCTGGACTGCTCCATACCCTCCTGCACCGGGAAGGTATCGAACCTAACCCCAGGCTGTGGTTCTGCTGCATATGTCGGAAAAGGATTTATCTTAGACGGTCATACTCTTGTCAGTGTGTCACGTGTAAAAGATGGTTGCATCGTTCGGGCTCTTCTGGGTTAGAACTCAACGTTCGTCGCCCCAAAACTTCTATAAAGCGTTTGTGGTTTTCTGCTGTTCACGTCCAAGGACGTCCCGCGGTTCACTCTCAAACGTACCTCCGCCACCTTCTAGCAGCGACGCTGCTCAGCAGTCCACATCAACCGTGCGCTGTTGCTCACGGCTAAAGTCACTTCCACCTATTGCGGTCGCTACAACCCATCACTACAATCTACGTAGCAGGGATAGTAGCAATGCCTAGCACCAGCTTTTGCCCCCGTCCCTCCCCTCCCTCTCTGACACTCGTACTCGCGTAAGAAGGAGTCATCAACTCCTCGTCCCCCACACCGTGTGTTCCGTATGCCGGCCCAGAGTGTTTGCGATCGCGGCATCGGTCCAATGCAGTTGGCCTTGTCCTATGCCACCTTCATAAGATGCTCTGGGCTTACAAACGGAAATCGTCCGACCGGCACATTCGTTGCACCTTGCTGCCAAAACACTAGTACCAACTTACTGACACCAGGTACACCAGCAGCAATCTTTGACTCCCAGAGTGACGACTGCCCCCCTATGCACTTCAGAATTCTGCAACTTAATTGTAACGGTTTAACAGGCAAGATCGCGGATTTAGTTGACTACATGAATAAAAATAATATCCGTATTGCGGATTCATAGGCAAGATCGCACAAGGGGTAATGGTGGTGGCCTTGCCTTTATCACTTATCACACCGTACAGTATAGTCTATTTCAACCTAACATCAGCCGCAGGGATAATACCTTAGAAAGTCAAGGCATAACCATCCGGTTAGGCGATGTTGACCTAGAAATAATTAACATCTATATTCCCCTGCCACCTGCTGTCCAAGTGGCTATCGCCCTGATATCAGTACGCTACTCTGTGGCGAAAACCGTCTTACACTGAAAGAAAAAGACTGGTAAAATCAACCAAATATGGGTCAATTCAACCGAAATTTCTGTCAATTTTTATCCATCGCAACAAGATGTTGAATCAACTGCGCACAAACCGTTGATTCGTAATTGACCGTTTTAGTAGTCAATTGAATAAAAAAGTTGTAAATAAATGTAAGGCGCGATAACCTCCGAAGAGATTTTAGGCCCAGCTTCTCTTCCAATTTGCGTCGTGCTCCTCTTGATTTTCCCTACAAATTGGTCGGACGGGACATGCATGTTTTATGCCGACTCCGAACGGCATCTGCAAGGTAGATGAGTTTCCGCTGAGAGCTTTTCATGGCAGAAAACACTTGGAGTTGCCACACTTGATTGTTTCGAACAAAACTTGTATAAATGTTTGACATAACATTTTAAACAGAGAACTTGTAAGTTATAGAAAAGTAAGAATGGAATCGATAGAAGGTAATTCACCACTGGAGTAACTTTACATGTAATTCGGAAATCCTGAAATCATACCGCATTTCCCGGTCGAAGCCGCAAATTTAGCAAACAAAAAATGTGACCTTGCGAGACACATCAACCCTAGAGACCCCTTTATTAGGAGCCTTAATTTGGATATCATGCGGCTGGTAAATGAACATAAACGTGCCAAATGGGAGTAGTATCTAAAGAACTGCAACCTCTCTGCGGATGTTGGTAAATTGTGGTCAACCGTCAAATCCTTCTCTAATCCTACCAAACACAACGATAAAGTATGTATTGCCTTCGGTGACAAAATTTTATCTGATTCGAAGAAATGCGCGAGCGGCTTTTGCCGACAATTTGTAATGCATTCTTCTGTAGACAAAGCTCATAAACATAAACACGACGTCCCACCCATTACTATTACCCCCACAGATGTTGAAGCACCTCTCTGAAGTTGGCAAGACAACTTTTACGTGGAAAAAAATTACCTATTGGGAAAATTGCCGTAAATTTTCCGTATTTTATCCGTGAAACAAAAAAATTTGCCTTGACCATATTTTAGAAAATATAGGGTGGCACGCCGACTTCACGTGAAGTTAGCGTGCCACCCTCAGAAAACCACCTTAGCGCCCAGCTAGGAAAATAATTCTTGCACAAATTTGCGAAATTTGCCGTAGATAAGTAGCATATTTTATAATTTCGAAAAAACAATATTTAAATTTTTTTATGGTGCAAGAGAATTTTCGAAAACCACCTTAGAGATCAGTTAGGAAAATTATTCTTGCATTCTTAAAAAAAATTCGACTGGCTAAAAAAGTTGGGTCAATTTTGCACGATTTACCGCGGGGACGTCAAGCCATTGTTCATAAAATATTAAAATTTGTAATAAAACGTTCGCGCACTTGTTAAGTGTAACTAAACCGTCTAATAGTGATTTGGGTAACCCAATTTCTATTCCATGTGCCATTTCAATAGACATCAACTTACGCAATAAGCGGATTAAAGATTTCGTAAAATGCAACGTAAACTAGAGAAAAGCTGCGGCTCAGATCTTAGAAAATATTCTCTATACTCCTCATACTTGAGTATCACAAATAGGACAACTAAGTGGATAGTTACGGCCACGTACACACGTACATATGTACATTGGGCTGGGTCGATTTGTATGGACGATAGTTAACCGATTTCGCGCCATCGATTTTTCGATAGGATTTGGGCTCAGGAGAAAAAAGTTCCACTACGCTTACCCAAAAAAATAATTGTCGAGCGTGTGAAATTAAATTTTTTTGGCTTTTTTTCCACTTTGATTTTTAAGGTTTTTTCATGACACTAAAAAAATGTTCATATGTATGCCCTGTCCGACCCAAAAATGTCCGCTAAAAACGTAGGCGATAACAGTTTTTCGAAAAAAAAATAATATAATAATTTTACAATCAAATGAAAATTTTTTTAGTAGGTCATGGAACAAACCTTACAAATCAAAGTTGAAAAAAAGTATGAATTTTCGCAGGTTCGAAAATTATTTTTTGGGCATGCGTAGTAGAACTTTTTTTCCTGAACTCTAAATCCTATCGAAAATCGATGGCGCGATATTGTTACTAATGTGTTAATAGATCGACCGAGTCTAATGTACATACTTATGTATATATATGACCTTCCCATGTTTGTTTACTTCATGGTGTGTTATTTGCTGCTAAAAAGGAACAAAGTATGTATTAGCATTTCCTAAATGCCGCGGCACAATGACATTTGTCATACAGATGCGTTTAAGACAAGCTTATGCATTCCAATAACATCGCCACAATCAACCAAGGTGTTGCGTTTGTAAATATGAAGGAACTTCAGATTTGGCAATTGAAGTTTATTACGCCTTGCGATTCACATAAAAAATTTAGCGAAACACTGTTATAAACATTCTCCCTATACAACAAAAATACTTGCTACCATATTTTGTGTTCCATTCGATTGTTATATTGCAGTTTTTAATTGCGAAAAATGTTAGAAAATTTACCAAGCAGTGAAAAAATAATTTCACTTGCAAAGCGTGCCAACACCCTTAGCCAAAGCAAATTTTAAATTCTTCTTCTTATGATTGGCTTGCAACAAAATTTGGGAGTTGGCTACTTTTCAATATCAGATGGCGCCAGTGTCGCTCATTCTGCCGTTCTCCATAAAAATACGTGCAATCTACTCATAATACATAAGCTTGCCTTAAACTCATCTACATATATGAAAAACAGCTTATGTGACGAAGCTATTAGACTCAAGCAGTAAAGTAGTATTTGTATGGCATATTTACGAATTACTTTTTGTGTGTTAACAAACATGCGTGCATACTTCCTACCTCATTGATTTTTCATCAGCAACTAAACCACTACCAATAAGATGATTTTAGTTTTACTCACACAGCTCAGTTTTCATTTGGTGACCACTCTACTAATACAACAACAAAACTTTCAACAAATGTACAATATGTACAAATGTGCAATACTCAGCGGGTTTTTATCCTTAATTGTTGCTTCAAAAGATGAACAGGATCGCTACTGTTTTTTTCATCATATTTATCTTTGCGTATGGGTGTTTCCCACGTTACGGACGCTCCATCCTGACACACTCTTTTTATCATAAAAACCATAGCAGGCATAATGCAGAAAATTCTACCTAACTCAAATACAACAAGTAAGGAAGGTTAAGTTCGGGTGTAACCGAACATTACATACTCAGTTGAGAGCTATGGTGACAACATAAGGGAAAATAACCATGTAGGAAAATGCACCGAGGGAAACCCTGGAATGTGTTTGTATGACATGTGTAAGAAATGAAAGGCATTAAAGAGTATTTTATGAGGGAGTGGGCCATAGTTCTATAGGTGGACGCCATTTAGGGATATAGCCATAAAGGTGGCGCAGGGTTGACTCTAGAATGCGTTTGTACGATATGGGTATCAAATGAAAGGTGTTAATGAGTATTTTAAAAGGAGTAATCCTTAGTTCCATAGGTGGACGCCGTTTCGAGATATCGCCATAAAGGTGGACCAGGGGTGACTCTAGAATGCGTTTGTACGATATGGGTATCAAATGAAAGGTGTTAATGAGTATTTTAAAAGGGAGTAATCCTTAGTTCCATAGGTGGACGCCGTTTCGAGATATCGCCACAAAGGTGGACCAGGGGTGACCGTAGAATTTGTTTGTACAATATGGGCATCAAACGAATGGTGTTAATGAGTATTTTAAAAGGGAGTGGGCCTTAGTTCTATAGGTGGATGCCGTTTCGAGATATCGCCACAAAGGTGGACCAGGGGTGACCGTAGAATTTGTTTGTACAATATGGGCATCAAACGAATGGTGTTAATGAGTATTTTAAAAGGGAGTGGGCCTTAGTTCTATAGGTGGAGATATCGCATAAAGGTGGGCCAGGGGTGACTCTAGAATGCGTTTGTACGATATGGGTATCAAATGAAAGGTGTAATGAGTATTTTAAAAGGGGGTAATCCTTAGCTCCATAGGTGGACGCCGTTTCGAGATATCGCCATAAAGGTGGACCAGGGGTGACCCTAGAATTCTTTGTACAATATGGGTATCAAAGAAAGGTGTTAATGAGTATTTTAAAAGTGAGTAATCCTTAGTTCCATAGGTGGACGCCGTTTCGAGATATCGCCATAAAGGTGGACCAGGGGTGACCCTAGAATTTGTTTGTACAATATGGGCATCAAACGAAAGGTGTTAATGAGTATTTTAAAAGGGAGTGGGCCTTAGTTCTATAGGTGGACGCCGTTTCGAAATATCGCCATAAAGGTGGACCAGGGGTGACTCTAGAATGCGTTTGTACGATATGGGTATCAAATTAAAGGTATTAATGAGGGTTTTAAAGGGAGTGGTGGTTGTTGTATAGGCGGTCGCATTTTCGAGATATCGCCATAAAGGTGGACCAGGGGTTGCCCTAGAATTTGTTTGTATAATATGGGTATCAAAAGAAAGGTGTTAATGAGTGTTTTAAAATGGAGTAATCCTTAGTTCCATAGGTGGACGCCGTTTCGAGATATCGCCATAAAGGTGGAGCAGGGGTGGTCCTAGAATTTGTTTGTACAATATGAGTATCAAAATAAAGGTGTTAATGAGTATTTTAAAAGGGAGTAATCCATAGTTCCATAGGTGGAAGCCGTTTCGAGATATCGCCATAAAGGTGGGCCAGGGGTGACTCTAGAATTCGTTTGTGCAATATGGGTATCAAACGAAAGGAGTTAATGAGTATTTTAAGAGGGAGTGGGCCTTAGTTCTATAGGTGGACGCCTTTTCGAGGTATCGCAATAAAGGTGGACCAGGGGTGATTCTAGACTTTGTTTGTACGATATGGGTATCAAATGAAAGGTGCTAATCAGTATTTTTAAAAGGGAGTGGGCCTTCGTTCTATAGGTGTTCGCCTTTTCGAGATATCGTCATAAAGGTGACCAGGGGTGACTTTAGAATATGTTTGTACGATATGGGTATCAAATGAAAGGTGTTAATGAGTATTTTAAAAGGGCGTGGGCTTAGTTCTATAGGTGGCCGCCTTTTCGACATATCGCCATAAAGGTGGACCAGGGGTGACTCTAGAATGAGTTTGTACGATATGGGTATCAAATTAAAGGTATTAATGAGAGTTTTAAAGGGAGTGGTGTGAAGGCGTTTTCCAGAAATCGACCAAATGTGGACCAAATTTCATCAAGATACTCAAGTTATCGTGTTAACGGACGGACGGACGGACGGACGGACATGGCTCAATCAAATTTTTTTCGATCCTGATTATTTTGATATATGGAAGTCTATATCTATCTCGATTCCTTTATATATGTATAACCAACCGTTATCCAATCAAACTTAATATACTCTGTGAGCTCTGCTCAACTGAGTATAAAAATCTTCCGCTAGTGATGCCCAGGTCATCATAAACTTGCTGCTCAGACGTACAATATATATGTAACTCATATTTTAAGCAGTGGAATGGTTTATGAAGGAACATGCAAAGACTATGGCACATAGTCATACTCAAAATAAATAGATTTCATATTTAGCTGCAGCTTTTTTGACAGATAGCTCATAGAAAATTATATCAAAAAGCTGTAACTATAAAAATAAAATATGCCACTTACCATACGGTGCACCATAAAAAAAATTTTTAATTTTTTTTCCGAAGTTACAAAATATGGCACTTATCTACGTCAAATTTACGGCAAATTCACGTGCAACAATTATTCTCCTAACTGTTCTCTAAGGTGGTTTTCGAAAAGTGGCACTCTAACTTCATTGAAGTTGGCGGTGCACCATAAAAAAATTAGAATTTTTTTTCGGCAAATTGGTGTGCAAGAATTATTTTCCTAGCTGATAGCTATGGTGGTTTTCTGAGGGTGGCACGCTAACTTCACGTGACGTTTTCCTAAAATATGGCCGCGGAAAATTTTTTGTTTCACGGATAAATTACGGCAAATTCACGGCAATTTTCCCAATAGGTAATTTTTTTCCACGTAAAAGTTGTCTCGCCAACTCAGGGAGGTGGTTGAAGAAGCCGTCCGCAAGGCCAAGCCCTCCAAATCGATAGGCCCCGACGAAATAGCCATGCCAATACTCAAACACCTTGGCGAACCTGTCACTGGAATCCTTCGTTATTCCCGAAAAAATGGAAAATGGCAAGGATAATTCCGCTACTAAAGCCTGGCAAACCAGCTAACTAAGGCGAGTCTTATCGACCGATATCACCCATTTCGCCAGTAGCTAAGACATTGGAAACCGTTCTGCTCCCTCATTTCACGCAAATATTCGCCTAGCCACGCACCAACATGGCTTCCTTAAAATGCACAGCACCACCACAGCGCTCAATACCATTAACATTCAGATTAATTACGGATGAAATCAGCAAAAACCCCATCAAAGCACGGCGCTCGTGGCACTTGACCTGTCAAAAGCTTTTGACACAGTCAACCGCGGTGCGCTACTCCAATATATAGAAGGCTCTCACCTTCATGCTTGTCTTAAAAAATGGACCGCTAATTATCTGAGTGGTCGGCAGGCATCGGTTCAATTTAAGAACGATAATTCTAAACCTAGAAAAATTAAACGGGGGGTGCCACAGGGTGGTGTCCTATCCCCGCTTCTATTTAATTTGTACATATCAAAACTCCCTTCCCCACCAGAAGGAGTTACAATCATTTCCTATACTGAAGACTGCACGATTATGGCTACAGACCATGGCCCTTCAACTGATGAATTAGTTTATAAAATATCTCTTCGATCTTTCGAGTTTCATCACCTCACGCTACTTGGCATTATCACCGACAAAATCCACGGCCACTCTCTTTACGGCGTGGAAGGAACAGATGTCGCAAATATTGTACGTACGCGTCGATGGTGTCACACTACCGACTGTCAGTCACCCAAAGACCTTAGGGAGTAACGTTCGATAATACTCTAACCTTCAAGGCTTATGCCACCGAGATTGTTGCTAAAGCCCAAAGTCGCAACAAAATCCCAAAGTCGTTTGCCGGCAGAACATGGGCAAAATATAAAGAAACGTTGCTAGCCACATACAAAGCAATTGACCGACCGCTCATGAGCTACGCGTCACCAGTCTGCTCGCCTGGTCGTAAAAATACACACTGGAAAAGACTACAGACCTGTCAAAATGCTGCAATCAGAACTGCCACCGGGTGTCTCCTTATGACCCCCGAACACTATCTACATAGTGAGGCCAACGAGTCAATATTAAATCAAAACACCCACCATAGAACAGTACTCGTTGCGCTAGACCTATCAAAACCTTTTGATACGGTCAACCATGGCACGTTACTGCAAGACCTGGAAGGGTATACCCTTCTCCCATGTCTTAAAAGGTGGACCGCAAATTATCTGGGTGGTCGGCAGGCATCGGTGCAATTTAGAAATGAAACATCAAAACCAAAAAAAATTAAACAAGGTGTGCCACGGGTGGGTCCCTATCCCCACTTTTATTTAATTTCTACATATCTAAGCTATCTTCGCCACCAGAAGGAGTTACTATCGTTTCCTACGCCGATGACTGCACAATAATGGCGACAGGCGCAGGCCCACAGATCGATGAACTTTGCAACAGAATAAACGGCTACCTCCCTGATCTCTCCAGTTTTTTTCGCATCGCGAAACCTGGCATTATCACCGACTAAATCCTCCGCGACTTTATTTACAACATGGACGTCCTAAATGTCGACCATTTGACA